>CAUYPK010121448.1:0-10705 GCA_963574355.1 Loris lydekkerianus | reverse complement strand
TGGATGGAGCTGGAACATATTGTTCTTAGTAAAGTATCTCAAGAATGGAAGAAAAAGTATCCAATGTACTCAGCCCTACTATGAAACTAATTTAGGGCTTTCACATGAAAGCTATAACCCAGTTATAACCTAAGAATAGGGGGAAGGGGAAGAGGGAGGCGAGGGAGGGGGGAGGATGCGCAGAGAGAGGGGATTGGTGGGATTACACCTGTGGTGCATCTTATAAGGGTACATGTGAAACTTAGTAAATGTAGAATATAAATGTCTTAACACAATAACTAAGATAATGCCAGGAATGTTATGTTAACCAGTGTGATGAAAATATGTCAAATGATCTATAAAACAAGTGTATGGTGCTCCATGGTCGCATTAATGTACACAGCTATGATTTAATAAAATTAAAAAAAGAAAGAAAGAAAGAAAAAACCACAAACATAGACTCAAATACATGGGAAGACCTTCCTGTCTCTTAGTTAGAATTTCTCAAAAAGATGTCTATGCTCACTAGGTCAGCTTTGTGAAATCCCGATTAAAATAAACCTTTTCATCCCTGGAAATAAAAAATTGACTTTATTCCACACTAAAGTTCCTATGAAAAAATAAATTGTCTCTGACAAGTTGGGCATTAATCAAAGAGAAAAAAGAAAAAAAAATTTTTTAATAACCTAAGAAGAATATCAAGGTGTTTTCAATGAAAAGGAAGAGGTGTAAAAAAGGAATAACTATACCAGATATTTAAACCCAGATAAAGTCTCCACCACTACAGCAGTGTGGTTGTGGAACATAGATAGACACAAAAATTAATGAGCAGAATGGTAAGTCCAGAAAGCAAGTTGATCGTAGATGGAAATTTGATATAGGTACACCTTAAAATGTTAGAGAAAGATGAACTTTTTAATAGATGGTGTTGGGTCAACTGGATAGCCATTTGGAATAACATAAATTTTGATCTATTCCTTATGGCATCCATAAACATAAACTTCAAACTAATCAGATACTTAAAAATTAATACATACAGTTAAGTTTCAATGGATAAATTCCTCATACTTCCTTTATAATCTGGGGTTAGAAAAGGTTTTCTATAATTTAAAAAAAAGTATTTAAAAAAATACTAAAATGTAAAATACCATAAGCAAAGTCATAAGACAAAGTAGAAGAAATTATTTGCAAATATATCATAAAGAACTAATATTCCTAATTTATACAGAACTTCTAAAAATTGATTACAAATAAAACTAAAATACTATAGAAAAATGGGCAAAGGATATGAATAAAACTGCACACAAACATGCAAAATTACATTAAAATATGAAAAAATGTATCTCACTTAAAAGAGAAATTCATATTAAAATTACATTGAAAACTATCCTTTTGGAAGGAAGTTTGGAGAACACTCAGGGATCTAAATGTAGACCTGCCATTTGATCCTGCAATTCCTCTTCTAAGTGTGTATCCAAAAGACAAAAAATCATTTGGCAATAAAGATATTTGCACCAGATTGTTCACTGCAGCTCAATTCATAACTGCCAAGTCATGGAAGAAGCCAAAGTGCCCATCAACCCATGAATGGATTAATAAATTGTGGTATATGTATACCATGGAATACTATGCAGCCATTAAAAAAAAATGGAGACTTTACCTCTTTTATGTTTACATGGATGGAGCTGGAAAATAATCTTCTTAGTAAGGTATCTCAGGAATGGAAAAAAATATCCAATGTTCTCAGTACTACTGTGAAACCAATTTATAATCACTCACACTTGCATATGAAAAATGAAACACAACTTTAGCTTAGGATGAAGAAGGGAAGGGAAGGGAGAGGGGAGGGGAGGGGAGGGGTTGATAGAAGGAGGGATAATAGGGGGACCACACCTATGAGCACATTGCAAGTACAAGTTGGATCTATCAGGTGTAGAACACAAATGTCTTATTGCAGTAATTGGGTAAATGAGGTGAAAGCTATATTGATTAGTAGGATGTAAGCCCTCCAATTTGTATAAATAATCAACACATCGAATCCCATAAGGGCATAAATGTATTTATGATATATGTACAAATGACTTAATTAAAACAGTAAAAGGGAAAAAAATCTGAAAAGTCATAATATCAAGCCTGCCCCATAGTTAGAACCTATTAAATGTTAACTGTTATCATATTTTTAAAAAGATTGGTAATACAATCTGTTGGTAAGGCTGAAGGAAAATAGGCCCTCTCATGCATGATTTATGGGATGGTGTAATCCCTGTGTAGGAGAATTCTACAACATCTAAGTAAATTATATGCATTAACTCTATTCAGTAAAAACATTCTTCAGAATTAAAGGTAAAATCAATATTTTCTGATGAAAGAAAATTAAGAGAATTCATTGCCAGCAGACCTATTCTTAGAAGAATTGCTAAAGGAAGTTCTTTAGACAAAGGAAAAATGCCATCAGAAAGAAACTTGGAATATCAGAAATAAAGGAAAAATAATAGAAATGATAAATATAATTAATATATTATTCTTCTAATGAGATCTTTAAAATATATTCAATGACTGAAATAAACCATAACATTGCGTACAAGAGCTTTTAACATATATAAATGTAATATATAAGAGAACTACAACATAAAGGGACTTTGATATATGTGAGAAATGTTTGTACTTTCCACTTGAAATAGTAAAATTTTGATTGCAAATAGACCATGTTAAGTGTGTGTACTGGAATTTCTAGAGCAACTTCTAAAAACTCTACACATATATGTATCAACCAAATAATAACTGAGAATGTAAACTCTGTTTACATACACCAAAATATTTAAATGTTGATAAATACTATCTTGTGTCTTTTAGAATAAAATCTCATTTATTGTAATAATAAAAAAATAAAAATATGACACAGAAAGATAGAAGAAAAACAAAATATAAAAATTAAAACTAAATACTGAGGCCAGGCTCAGTGGCTCATCTGTATAATCACAGAATTTGGGAGGAAGCTGAGGCAGGAGGATTGCTTGAGGCCAGGAGATCAAGAATGGCCTGAGCAAGAGCAAGACCCCACCTCAACAAAAAATAGAAAAGTTACTTGGGCATGGTGACACATGTGTGTAGTCTCAGATACTCAAGAGGCCGAAGCAAGAGGATCACTTGAGCCTAGGATTTTGAAGTTGCTGTGAGCTATGATTGTGCCACTGCACTCCAATTTGGCCTACAGATTGAGACCCTGTTTCAAGAAACATACAAACAACACAAAACCCAGAATACTAAAAAATGTCCAAATAATCAAAAAGGAAACAGGAAAAGAAAAACACCAGAATGAAAAATTGAAACAATAATCAGAAAACAAATAATAAAATGGTAGATCAAAATACAAATATTTCATTAATTACAATAAATGTAAATGGTCTAAACACACAAAATTTAGTAGATAAGAGATTGTAACCAAGTTAGGAAAATAAAACTAAATCAAGTGCACAAACTAGAACACAAGAAGGAGAAAACAGTATAGTTAGGAGACTTATAAATGTGTCATTCAAGGAAAAACAGAAAGAACCTGGTGAAGGTAACTCAAAGAAAGAAGACCGTGCCACAGAATCTTTACAGTTTTGAAAATATACAGTGAGACCTGTTCTTTACTTAATGCCAGGTCCATCTTAGAATTTTCTATACACATGTAAGTGGTATAAGATTTTCTTTCATCCCATTTCTAGAAGACATTATTAATGAGTGTCAGTCAGAGGTAGACAGATCATCAATCACTGTTAGAATCCAAAGAGGGAGAAGACCAGACAGGTTCTCTCCTTAAAGCTGAACCAATGCTAAAGTTAGTGGGGGCTGGGGGAAGAAATCTGAGGGGGAAAAAAGGCAGTAACATTGATATGTTAATTTGGGGGGGGTTCCTGACAATTAGAAGTGTGGCTGATGGTTTTTTTCCACTTTAGGTTTGCCAATTTATATTTTTTTCCTGACATACATATTTATAGTATCGCTATAAAGAGGCCATAAAACTCTCTTTAGTAGGTTCTTATAGACACTGGCCTTCTAAAAGGTCTAGCAATGTAATGGTTGTTCTAGAACAAAAATGAAATGATAAAGAAATTATTTACTACTACTTAGAGTATAGAGGACATATTTTGTTTTATTCTGCCCAGCATTCATCCTCTATTTTTTTGATGCCTCTATGTCTTTTGGGTACCTGTATCTCTCTCACTCTGTCCATGAACATTAGAGAGCTGATTTTCTCTCTGGTTCAAGAGTAAAGATGTGACCTTGGCCTGACCAATCAAAAGACTGCATTCCTAGGCCACAGGGTTGGTTGAGAGATGGGAACATCATCTGACCATAGCTATTCAGAGTTCATACCAAGGTGCACTGACTTATACCTGCAATCCTAGCACTGTAGGAGTCTGAAGCAGGAGGATCATTTGAGGCCAGAAGTTTGAGACCAGTTTGGGTAACAGCGAGACTGCCTGGGCAATAGAGCAAGAACCTGTCTCTTAAAATGCTAGGAATTTTATTTGAGCAACCAAATAACAATACCTTTTGTTTTCACTTGGATATGAACCAGCAGAATGTATGCTAGTCAGGATAGGTTATATTACGTTATAGCAAAATACAAAACCTCAGTGAATCAATGCAATGAAACTTCTGCCTCATGCCCAATGTCCATCATAGATCAGCAGGGACTCTGTTCACTGAGTCACTCAGGGAACTACAGTGATGTAGCATCTCAACACACACATCAGTGATTGCCAGGTGAAGAGAAGGAGACTGAGTGAATGACATCCTGGTTCCTAAAGACTTCCGCTGAGCAGTGACACATGCCTCTTATGGTCACATTTTATTGGTACAAGAAAATCATGTTGCCACACCTAACTCTGGAGGACAGATAAGCACAATCCTACCACATACCCAGAGAAAAGCAAGTTGGAAGTATGTGGTGAACAACTCACAGGTAACACAAGGTGTATAACAGGATATAGTACATGGGAGAAGCACACTGGAGGGGCAGAAATATAAATGGGATGTATTACATAGGAGAACACTGGAAGGGCAGAAAAAGATGGTGTTCTGACAACACTGTTTCCAGTCCTGAATCCAACTGTTTTTCATGCTGGATGGCCTTGGGATGTTTAGTTCCATGAACAAATAAACTCCCTTATATGATTCATTCAGTTGGATTTTCTTTCATATCTGACAACTGGAAGAATACTGAGTCACATATTTCTCAATGAGCAACAGACTAGCACAGTGCTTTCAGATTTTGAAGGAGATTAGAAGGCAGAGCACGTTAATGTGTCTTTGAAATACTGATAATTCTTAAGCCACCACAGAGCCTCTAGGTGCCACTACCTTGTTACAGTTATTCTGGGATTCCATATGGGATAAAAGGTGAAAAGCTGTTGAAGAAAGACAATCAAAGTGCATTATTCTAACTGTATCTAGACAAAATTTCTGCACCTTACCTGACAGACCCTGAGACTAAGGAGAAGAGGGCTTTTCATTCTCTACAGAAGGGGAGTAGCAGCACTCCAGGTAGCTCAAAACCTTTCCTGAACAGAGCAGTGCCTGTGGCTCAAAGGAGTAGGGCACCGGCCCCATATGACGGAGGCGGTAGGTTCAAACCCAGCCCCGGCCAAAAACCGTGCGAGAGAGAGAGAGAGAAAAAAAAAAAAAAGCCTGCCCTGAACATTTGCCCCAGAATGTTTATTGCAGCAAAATTCACATCTTGCCAAGACAGGGAAGCAACCCAAGTGCCCCTCATCCCATGAGTGGATAAACAAACCGTGGCATGCGTACACCACGGGGTACTATTCAGCCATTAGAAAAGATGGAGCCTTCACATCTTTCATGTTTACCTGGATGGAGCTGAAACACATTCTTCTTAATAAAGTATCTCAAGAATGGGAACATAGGTATCCAATGTACTCAGTACTGACATGAAACCAATATATAAACAACTAAATATCCACAGGAAAGAAAAAACCCAGATATATTCTAGCAAGAAGGAAGGGAGGGGGAGCAGAGAGGGAAGGGGAGGCGGGCAATTTGCCCAAGAAGGGAGGGTGATTGTGGGATCTCACATAAGGTGCACAAGGTGAGGGTGTTCAGCACCCCCTGGGTGAAGGCTCGGATACAACTTGAACTTTACCTTAGAACTATAAACAATGTAACCTACACATCTGTATCCTCATATTAATTTGTAATAAAAATAATAAATAAATAAACCTGCCCTGAGTGCTGTATGTCAGGTACACACAGTGTGAGAGGGACTCGCACACTACAAAAATGACATTGCCACCAAGGCCAAGCTGACCGTGGGCGAGGGCTTCTCTTCCCTTGCCCTAGTATCCCCAGAACCCACTCCCGCTCATGGATACTAGATGGTCCATAAATATAGGATGGCAACGAAATGACCAGCCAAAGCAGTTCATGGTCTCCTGGGAGTTGAAAGTAAGTAACACCGGTCATATTGGTGACTGAATTTCCCCATCTGTGAGTTGTTACTGATTAAATGAAGATGTGGTGGCCAATAAAATTTGAAATGACATATAATCATAAAGCGATAAATCAATCATTCCTATGAGGAAAAGGTGTTTAGAAAATGCTTTGAAAACCTAAGATCTCATAACTGGAATACGTAGAATTTTCTCCCAGTTTCCGTGGGGAGCTAGTCACGGAAATGTGAGCAGCAATCACGGCACCGTGCTATCGATGGAGCGCAGACTGTGGGCTGGGTCTGCTGTGAGCAGCGATCCCACCCACCACCCTCGTAAGATTCCTGACTCACAAAAGATGAAACTGGAAGTAAGAACTGGCCAAGGTCACGGGCATAACTGGTGAGGAAACATTCGATTCTGACTCTAGAACACTTCCTTCCTCCTCTTCCACCTTTTAATTGTCTTCCTTCACATATTTCCTCTTATAATTCCCAAGACATCCAGTTTGTTTCAGTGGCATCCTTTATCACATGGGATAGGAAAACCACGTGGGGAGCCAAAGAATTTTGATAGAATTCACTATTTCTTGGTAGAGATCTGAAAAGAATCTTTAAGAAAGAGGTAAGCAAAGGCCTGACATAAACATTTACAACATCGCCCCTGAAATCAAGCTTGTGCCCAAAGTAAGTAAGGGGTGGATTAGAGGGAACAGCGCTGATAAAGCCAGCTTTAAATCCTGTGGTTTGATGGCTTAGAAAAAGTAAAGTCTCCTCAAGGTTGGCATCCACTGGTAGCCCTGCGAAGACTGCCAGTAGGTTTGGGATAAGCACGTCCTACCCCTGAAGTATGCTTTCATTTCAGAACTTTCTAGACTCCTAAAGAGAGCTGTAATCCCCTGTGGAAAACAGATAAACTGAGATATTCCAATAACACAGATGAAACCCAGACCCCTGTGGCCGATCAGCACACCACATTCCAAAGCTGGCCTCTCACTACAAGGAGCTCATGCAGAAACCAGACCCTGTTTTCCAACAGTAATCAGGGCTAAGAGAGTGTTAGACTTTTCACAGATGAATAATTACTGTAGGAAGACAATTGCCTTCCCTCAAACAGCCCTCATCTGTCTTTCATAACTAGGAAAGCAACGGCCCCCCTGTATGCACACTTGAAAGGTTCCTGTTTTACCAGATCAAACTGATACTGTAAGGGGGGGGAGGGAGTATCTGATATTTTTGCACTCTGGTGGCAAAAGGACTAATTCTCAAAGTAAAAAAAACATGTAAGAGAAAACTAGTACACTTCAAACAGACACAATTTTATTTGTTAATTACATCAGAGTAAAGTTTGAGAGAAAAGGGATAAAACTAAATCACAAAAAAAGTCTTAGTGGCTACATTTTTATAATTTAAGACATACATCGCTTGGGTTATCACTACCACTACCAGAATAACAGCTATCATTTCCTAGGTTATGATATGTCAGGCACTGTTCTCACAATGCTATGATCTAGGTCTACTAGGATACCCATTTTGCAGGTAAGAAAATTAAGACACATCTTAATGTGATATAATTTTCTCAGGGCCAAACTCCAAACTCAGTTTGTGGAGCCTTAGTCCTAACCATGGTGATAGAAGCATTAATAACTTACATTTTTCATTCCAGGGAAGTTATTAACAAAACAAGGGTTCATGGTTAACACTGAAGGCATTTGGGGCACAGGGACACAGAGGTCCCTGTTTCATAGCCCACACTGGGAGAAACAGTGAGGATCGGGTTAGAGAGAGTGTCAGACCCAAGTGAACACCAGAGGACTTTTTGCTTAGATGAGAAGAGGAAAACTTACTGAAGTTTTATAAGGTCACCATAGTTTAATGTCTCTAAAAGGGCACTGTCATAAAAGTCACCAAGGTGCTCCATGACAAAATAAAAATATAATCCTTTATTTTACAGAAATGGAAAAATTGCTAGCTGTCATCCAACCTCTTCATGTATTTACAGAAGGTCATTGATGTTCCCAAACTGCCACTTAATGTCTCTTCTTCCAGCCAAACAAGTGACCCTGAGTCCCCAAGCACCCAGCAGTTCTACTGATGGATTCACTCATTTAACAGGTATTTGCCAAGCACCATATCCTGCACTTGATGCATTTCTGGGCCTCTGAGGACATTTATAACAGTGTGGATCTCAAATTCCTGCTTACAAAAAGTGACACAATGATAAGAGAACCATTTCTAAACCAATCAGAACTGTTGCTCCACCCATGGAGTTGGAGAGAGAACGCAGCAGCGGCCACACTGCGTCTGGGGCCCGTGAGGGGACCAAGAACGAAGCAAGGGCTAGAGTCGGGGTGGGCTGCAGAGCACAGGCTCCTTCCAATTCAGCTCCCACCACGTCCTGACATTTCCTACATTTTTCAAAGAGAAACAAACAAACAAACAAATCCAGTTATGTAGCTAAAGTCTCTGTGGTTCAACTTTGGGCTCCAAATGAAAGGTATCAACACTCAGCAGGAGAAACCAACACAGCCCAGGACAGCTGGGGTTTGCTGGTTACAGCCTCCAGTCCGATTTGCTTGTGAGGTGTGGAAGGTGTAGAAGGAAAGAGGCTAACTGAATTGGGAGAAAGCCCTTGTGGGCAATTCTTTTAGGTCCCTTCTGAGCCCACAAAAGAAGTAACACTGAATTGATGACTGACTGAGTGCTGTGCTTGCACAACTGACTTGCTCATGTTAGAATGGTGTCCTGCCTTTATGGGCAAGAAATAGAAGCCACGAGGCGTGTGATCTTGACTCCTTTTGTGGAAGAAGCTGACATTCCAGCCAGCCCTGCCTGCATATTGTTTTATTATATAAACACAGCTAATTGGTTGTGACTGGTGCGATGATTAGAGCTGCATTAACCAACGCTATTTCTTGAAAGTAGACATTAATCAGGAACTCTAATATAAGCAGCTACCAAGATGGTGCTCATTTTTCTTGTCATCTTTTCCAAAATGAGTTCTTGCTTTTAATATTTCAGCTTCCACCATCACATCATGTTATCCATTTAAATCTGATTCTGACCTGATGGAATCACCTAAGGAATAATTTCCCAAGATTTACTTACGCTAGGGCCAAACAAAAAAATTCCAAGAAAAAAAAACCCTGGACTCTGACATGCTGACAAACTCCAGCTCACTCACCACAAAAGGGAAGGAACAGTCCCAGCACAACCCTGTCCTGGAGAGAACTTCAGCCTCTAAATGGAACAGCTGTGTCATAATAAACAATGAGAAATAAACAGAATAAATAGGTGGGAAGGAACCACCAGAGCCTCTCAGTCCAGAATCAGTAGGCAATACACACAGATAAAGGACTGAGCATTGACTTTGGATGGGCCTACGACTGAGTCCTACCTCCTTCGCTCAACAGCTGTGTGATATGTAAGTCAACTAAGCTCTCTGAGCCCCATCTTTCTCATCAGTAAAACTGGGCATTAGCATTCATTTCACAGGATTACTATGAAGATCAAATGAGGGACAGTATGTAAGGCATTTTATAGACACTCGATAAATGGTAGTTGTACTTGCTTTTAATATTACTATAGCAAATTCAAGACTTATTCATATAAGACAATCAGGACTCATATCTGAACCATGAGATTATTGGTGACATACCTATAATTCATGGACAATATTTTTTTACTGCTGCTATCAAACTGCCACAGAAGGCCTCCTTTCCTGCTGACCTGTTTTTTCCAGCCAAAATATCCATTGTAGCTTTACATTTTCAATGAAAAAATAGCACACTGGGTGTGCAAACTAGTTCTCAGTTTCCCATTTTCATTTCTCCAACCTCTATTGCAAGATATGTTTCTGTCCCCATTCCCACTTTTTCCCAGTCTGGCAGCGAGAACTGAGCCATCTTCTGCAGAAATAGAAAACAAACTTTGCCAATACTTGACCATTGCATTTCAATAACACTAATATAAGCAAAAGACAAAAAGACTAGTATGTACACAGCCATCTTCCTCACTCCCAGACTAGGTCTAAAAAGTGTTTCAGTTTGGGCCAAAATAATGAGAAGAGGGAGGAAAGCACAGCAGGGGAGGGGGAGACGTGGGCATCTCCACAGCAGGGGAGGGGGAGACGTGGGCATCTCCACCGCAGGGGAGGGGGAGACGTGGGCATCTCCACAGCAGGGGAGGGGGAGACGTGGGCATCTCCACAGCAGGGGAGGGGGAGACGTGGGCATCTCCACAGCAGGGGAGGGGGAGACGTGGGCATCTCCACAGCAGGGGAGGGGGAGA
>CAUYPK010121447.1:0-31619 GCA_963574355.1 Loris lydekkerianus | reverse complement strand
GAAAGATGGAGACTTTACCTCTTTCATGTTTACATGGATGGAGCTGGAACATATTCTTCTTAGCAAAGTATCTCAGGAATGGAAGAAAAAGTATCCAATGTACTCAGCCCTACTATGAAGCTAAATTATAGCTTTCACATGCAGGCTATAACCCAACTATAGCACAAGACTATGGGGAAAGGGTCAAGGAAGGGGAAGGGAGGGGGGAGGTTTTTGGTAGAGGGAGGGTAATGGGTGGGGCCACGTCTATGGTGCATGTTAGAATGGGTACAGGCGATTGCACTAATGTACACAGCTATGATTTAACAATAAAAAAAAATTAAAAAAATATAGTAACAGTGGAAATAGTTTTAGTTCTTTCTCTTTAATTTAAAAGATAAGTTTAAAAGATAATTTAAAAGTTGCAAATAACTTTTGGGAGTGTAGGTTGTAGGGTATGGTTGGGGAAGGTTGGAATTATAAAATAGCCTCTAAATTCATTTAGAGGCTAAAAATTGTTTACTAGGCAAAGATAACCACCTACACTGTCTCCGGATCCAATGTGTAGATACTTTAAAAGATATGCATTCAGATAATTATGGAAAAAGAGAAGCTGATAATCTCATTTAGCTCACAACAGTTCCATTTTATTATAAGGTTTTGTCCTGGTGGCTGCACAGATGTTTTTAATTTTTATGGGTGTGTTTATATGTTTGCAGGTTTCCGAGGCTGTGCTGATGAATGGAGTACTTATTGAATTTATATGTAGCTTTCAGACAGTAAAATATTGCTTAAACTTCTTCAACTTGCCCCTACCCCCAGCCTGGGTGTTGCCTGAGGAAACTTATTCTACGGTGTTAGTATCCACAGATTTTCTCTGTCTTGTGCCTCCACATGGTACTACTATGTTTAAATATTTTTAAAAGGAAAAAATTGCATTTTAACTTAGTGGTAAGACCCTGAGATGCTGGACTCACTATTGATGGTTTTCTCCTCCAGTGGAGGAGGTGACTGGGTAGGGTGGTCCTCCTGGAGCAGGCCCCGTAGGCCATCTTCTACAGAGACCAGTGTGATTTCCTAATTGCATTCAGAACATTCAGATGCTTGAGAGGTTTTTCCAAGTTCTAGCTGTTTTGTTAAATTAAGAAAAATGGCGTTATCATCAATGAGGGGTAGAGGTGAGAGAGCTCTTCCTCTGGGCCACTTGCTCCCAGGGGTGCAGCGAGTGCTCACGCTCGGTGGGCCATGTGCTGGAGACCCCTGGGGAGATGTGGACACTGGATCTGTGGAGTGTCATCTCTCAGTGTCCAGATAGAGGACATGTCCTTTTTGTTTGCTGATTGTTATCTAATGACTTTTTTTTTTTGGGGGGGGCTAAAATCTGATAGCTCTATGAGGTTTCTATTTTTTCAAATCTTTCTTTCTATGTTAGTATAAAAAACTATATAAAGTGAGAGGGAAATAAACAGACAAAAGCTCTGACTTGCGGCCACTTCTCTGAAGTAAGCGCCACCATATCATCAGGGCATGGATAGAAATGATGGTTAAAATGTTAAATCACGGTGAATGTGACGACATCTAGAAGAAGGTAGAAGGCTGATCTGTAGGAGAATGTGTTTTCACATTCAGATGCCAATATAATCCAAGCTTTTAACTGGAGAACAGCTTAGGTTCAGAGAAAATGAGTGACTTGCCCAGGAACTAACGTGTAGGGACTGGGAATTTGAATCTGCATTGCATGATTCCAAAGTGTTTCTTTGTCACGCTGCCTCCTATTTTGTCTTATTTGTATAAAAAATAAAAACAAACAACATATAAACACAAACCCCATAAAACCTCAATAATGTCATGGTAACAAAGAAAAGTATTTTAATATAATTATAAGAAGGAAACAGAAGCGTAAGTATGTGTGGACTTAAAGTTCTATTTGTTTTATATTGTTAGAGCATTTAGAATTAAATCAATAAGGAATAAAATTACAGAACTACAAGTTCAAAAAGTGAATGTAGTTAGTGTTTTCAGAATGGCCTTTAAATATGCCCTCTTTCATAAACGATTAGATCTAAAACTGTAGATCTAAACTTCTCACTAGGTCATCAGGGGTGATTCCAAAGTAGCAGCTCAGGCTGAGCTTCACTTGGAGAGATAACATTGAGTCTGACTGTGTTCTTACTACCCCACAACCCACTGCCTTCTCCAAAGCTGAGTCAGCCCTGATGACATCTTTGAAGCTGGACTATTAATTTTAGCTTCTGAGTTGATTAAATTTTATGACAAAACAGTACAGTGATGATATGAAAGCAAAAATTGAATCCTGGTTATCTTGCAAAGGCTAGATAAAGATTCTTATAAACAAACCAATAAGACTGTATCCTCTTCCCCTTTATTCACACTCCCTCTACGAAGATTCCCACTGACAGGGACAAAAAAGAAAGAGATAGAAGGAGGAATTCATTCCTGAAATGGAATGCTCAGTATCACAGTGCTAATGAGCTTCGTAAGTGGTTCCCACTTTCTGCAGCCTCACTGGGTAGGAGAGAACTTACATAGGATAACAGCTCCCTACAGATAGATGTCAGAATCATCTGAGTCCCCTTCCCCATGGTTGAGGCCTGTTGGAGCCAGCTTCTCTGTATGGACCAGCTGGCGAGGTCCAAAAATAAAAACACAAAAACAAATCTCCAGACAAAACCCTTCAGGGCAGGCTTGGTCAGCAGTATGAAGTGGGGCTTACAAGTGTGGAGCTGGAGCCCAGGTACCAGCATTCAAATTCAGTCCTTGCTATCTGCTAACCCTGTGATGGTGGATGAGCTCTTCACTTGTCGATGGAAGTTACTAATACTTATCTCAAGAATGGTGAGCATTGAAATATTGCACACTTTGTACCTGGCATGGAACTTGGGGCGAGAAAGGTGACCCCTCCATGCTCACCACTCTACATCCCCTACTTCCTCTTTTACAAACACCACCACCACCAACACTGTTAGTTTCCTAGGACCGCCTTAGCAAGGTACCACTAAGTGGGTGGCCAAAAACAATAAACATTTATTCTCTTACAGCTTTGGAGGTTAGAAGTCTGAATTCGAGGTGTCAGCAAGGCTGTGTGCTCTCTGCAAGTGCTAGAAAAGTATTTGTCAGTGACCGGCTTCTAGCTCCTGGTCGTGCCACCCTTGGTATTTCTTGGTTTGGGGCAGCATAGATCCAACCTCTCCCTTCTTTTTCACATGGCTGTTCCCCTCTGTGGTCCGTGCCTAAATATCTGTCCTCTCATGAAGGATACCAGTCATTGGATTATGAACTACCCTAATCCGGTACATCCTCGTCTCAACTTGATTACATCGGCAAAAACTTGTTTCTACCACAGCTACATTCAGAAGTACTGGGGGGAGAGGGGAATAGGACCTCTACATACAATTCAACCAGCTGCAAACATCGTCTTTATTTTAGCCTGGAGGGAGCCTTGTCTTCATCCTGAATCAGACATATCATCTGAAGTTACATGCTTTGCCAGCTGCTGTGGCTTTTCCCCTCTGCTCCTGAATGGACAGTGCGGACAGTACTAACATTTGCTTAGTGAGTGCTCCTCTGGACTTGTTCTGTATTGTTTCCCTTTATGTTAGATATTGTAGATATCTGATGAGATGGCAGGAGATACTCTAGCCTTTCGCATTTCCAGTAAGCCCCAGGAGATAGCGTGTAAGTTGAATGCCATTATTAAATGTCCGTCGTGTTTAAAAAAAAATCTCTTCTGTGTTGAGAAGCTCTCAAGCGATCACAGAATTTGTGAGAGCAGCCCAGTGGGTCCTGTGGGTTCAGTGTTGGCTGACTGACATGAATGAATCTCAGCCAGATAAGAGGAGTGTCTACAAAGTCTCCTTATCCTTCAATCCCCTATTTACTTGCTGCGTGCATCTCACCTCTTGGAGTGCAGGAATCTGTGGAGACATCTGTTTACCTTCAAAGCCTGACTTTGATTAAATGTCACCTTACAATCTATCAACTCCTGTATGTGCATCTTGGCAGCCAAATGTGGAAAATGACAGGGCTCCAGAGAACAAAGGCCTGTGGGGCCCACTTCAGAGGACTGCTCAGCAGCTGAATGTGCAGAGGGATGGGCTGTGTGAGGCCAGGAGTTTACGGACTAGCTGTGAAATGAAAAAGAATAAAGCACTGCCCCCTCCCCCCCAAAAAAAGAAGACGAAAGTAAGAAAAAGGAAAATTCCTTGAATTGAATGAATGTGTTAGGGGTCCTGACCATTTTTCTACAAAGTGCCGCAGGGTACTAAATGTTTTAGGCTTTCTGGGTCAGTGCAGTTTCTGTTGCAGCTACTCAACTCTGCTATCCTAGCCGCTGTGGACAATATGTAAACGATGGGCATAGCACTATTCCAGTAAAACTTGATTTGTAAACCCAGGAAGCAGGCCGTAATTTACCAACCCCCGGAATGAATCAGTCAGTCTCATTATTCTCCCTCTGAATGCCTTTTCCTCGAAGCTGTATAGTGCAGTGATACTGGGGAAAGAACACCCGGCTGTACAACCTGCCGTTGCTGTTGGCCAGCAACACGACCTTAACCTCGCTCTTCTGGGAAAATAATATGATACACATAAAGTGCTTGGCCTGGTGGCTGACTCACAGTCACTACGTAATAACTATTGGTGGTTAGCTGTTATGAGTGACAATGGCACAAAGCTTCCTGTTCTTAAAGGCCATCGTGGGTCATTTTATGTTTTGTGGGTTTTTTCCCAGTGGCTGTTACTTGATTCCTTCCTGCATCTTGTCAGGTGAAAATCATCACCTCCTCTCTGGGCTTTTATACTGGAATCCAGGGGTCCTCAAACTCCGGCCCATGGGCCATGTGCGGCGGTGTGATTGTATTTGTTCCCGTTTTGTTTTTTTACTTCAAAATAAGATATGTGCAGTGTGCATAGGAATGTGTTCATAGTTTTTTTTTTTAAAAAAACTATAGTCCGGCCCTCTAACAGTCTGAGGGACAGTGAAATGGCCTCCTGTTTAAAAAGTTTGAGGACCCCCGAAAATCACTTGAGTTAAGCTGTTGCAGTGAATAACATTACAATTGAGTGCTTATTTTATGCTGAAGATGCAGTACTAAAAAGTGTTTGCAGGAATCATTGTAGTAGTCATTTTGACAAAGCAACTTGGCTTTCTAAATTTTTTTGGTTTTTTGAGACAGAATCTCATTTTGTCACCCCCAGTAGAGTGCCATGAACTCTACTGAACTTAAAGAACACTTAAGCCTATACAAATATAAACCTCACTGAATCTAACACTGGGGTTCTTAATACCTGTGTAATTCAGCCATAGCTCACAGCAACCTTAAACTCTTGGGCTTTAAGATTTTCTTGCCTCAGCCTCCCAAGTAGCTGGGGCTACAGGAGCCCACCACAATGCCCAGCTATTTTTAGAGACAGGGTCTCACCTTGGCTCAGGCTGGTATTGAAACTGTGAGCTCAGGCAATCCACCCACCTTCACCTCCCAGACTGCTAGGATTATAGGTATAAGCAACCTTGCCCAGCCTTGGCTTTCTAAATTTTTGTCTCTCCTACACCCAACTGAGTTTCATTTTTTGATTTTCTTTTCTTTCTTCTGTTTTATTTTTTTTCAGACAGAGTCTCACTTTGTTACCCTGGGTAGAGTGCTGTGGCATCAGTCTAGCTCACAGCAACTTGAAACTCTTAGGTTGAAATGATCCTCTTGCCTCAGCTTTCTGAGTAGCTGGGACTACAGGTGTCTACCAGGATGCCCAGCTAGTTTTTCTATCTTTAGCAAAGACAGGTGTTGCTCTTGCTTCGGCTGGTCTCTAAACTCCTGAGTTTAAGGGATCCACCTGCCTCAGACTCCCAGAGTGCTAGGATTACAGGTGAGAGCCATCATGTCTGGCCCTGAGTTTGATTTTTCAAAGGAGATATTTAGCGCAGTGCTTTGCAAGCTGTTTTCCTGAGAAATCACACTGGTGTTAGATGCACACAGTCACTAGAATAACTTTATTACTGAGAATAATTCTTCTGTATACACCCCTCCCACAGGCATCCTTTGTCTCAGTTGGCACCCTGGCCAATAGCATTTTTTTAATCCTTGAGAAAAACTCTGTGAATTTATTTCATTGCCATTAACCAGAATGTACTTAATTATAGTCATTGATTTCTTTCTCCCATTTTATTATCTTTCATGTTGTGTAAGCAACATCATATATTTCATATTTAATTATTTAAAAGAATCACACTGGCTTTTAAATATAGAAGCTAAGAATAAGCAGGTACATCCTTAATTAATGGGAAACATGACTCTTAGTCCCCAAGAGCTTGGAGCTCTTTTTCCTTACTTTGTATTAATTGGTCAGATAGTCGCTATAAATATCTTATGTCTTCCAAATTACCTTCTGATCGTAGCCCAAATGGAAGCAATTTGTATCCCTCAGGAGCCCCTAATTGATTTCCTTCTTTTATCCCTTTTCTCCATACTTATGTTTTATTTGTTGCCTTTGTCACTTTCTCCTTTCTTTCTGCCTGTTTTCCTGTGAATGTCATGGAAGGACAGGGAAGGATGGAAGGATCGAAGGAAGGATGGAAAGAAGGAAAGAGGTAGATTGCACAGGTATTAAGAATCCCAGGGTTAGATTCAGTGAGGTTTACATTTGTATATGCTTAAGTGTTCTTTAAGTTCTCTAAACCTCAATTTTTAGGTCTGCATTATGGTGAAAGTAAGACAGGCTCTAAGGATGGTTGTAAAGAGTGAATGAGGTAATATACATAAAGCACTTGACATAGTTCCTGACATAGGGACATCTCCAAAGCCTAAGCTGCTATTATTAGTGCTAATAGTTATAATGAAGGTTGCTAGCTCCAGCAGTCTCTTTACCATCTTTTCATTGCTTCATTAGCAGCAGCATTTGAGACAGTCAATCTCTCTTCCTCTTTGAGGTATTTCCTTTACGTGGCTGCCCAGATACCAAGGTCTCTTGGTTTCCCTCCTGTCATTAAACCTCTTCTTCTTTTCTGATTCCCTCTCCTGTCTTTGACTTTGTGTGACCTTAACTGCTCTAGGCACAGTGCTCGGTGCTGCTCTCTCCTCTCATTTCCTCCCTGGGGTGATGATCTCATCCAGGCTCCCCTCTTTCAAATCCATCTCCACACGGACACCTCTCAAAGGTATATTTCCAGGATAGCCTCTTTCCCTGAGTTCAGACTCACATCCACCTGCTTTCCTCGTCTCCACATGGGTGTCTCATGGGCCTCTTAGATTCCTTGTGTCCAGAACTCAGCTTCTCATCTACCTCCCCACCAGCTCTCCCTCAGCTGTCCCACCAGGCTTACTGATAATACCATCCTTCCTGTCACATAGATCACAAGTTTGGAATTATCCTAGATGACTCCTCTTTCTCTCGTACCCCTCACCTAATCAATCAGTAAGTTCTCTTGGCTTTAACTTTGGATATATTAACTCTGACCCACATCCCTACCCCAGTCCAACCACATAGACTACTGCAATAGTGTCCTAACTGATCCCCCTGCCTCCTTGCCACCTCCCCTATAATCTGTTTTCAGCACAACAGCCAGAGTGATTCTTTGAAAATGTTTGTCTTGTTTCTGTTCTGCTCATAATGCCCTGGTGGCTCCCATTTTCTTAGACTGGAAGCCAGTTTCTTACGAAGAAGCCCCATCTCCATGCCTTTCATTTGGGTATCCCTAGCCTGGCCATTTGGATAAATGTCAGGCCACACAAATAGCCTTTCTCTTGGCTAAAAGTGTGGTCCTACGTGGGGCTGACTCTTCTACTCCCCTCCCCAGGATATTCCATCCAAATTTTTGTAGCATCTGGGCACTTTGCTACCAGGAGATTTCCCAGTGGCTTTAAGACACCATGCAAATAGTCTGACGTGTGTAATCAGCAAAAGAACATATTGTGGCTGCTCACTTGATTAGCTTCCTGTCACATATCGAGGCAACATTCAGTTCAATGGGAAGAGGGAGGGAGAGGAACATATGATGGAAGCCTGACCATATTTAGATTGCTTGCCAGGAAGAGGTTATCAGAATGCCAAAGAAAGGTGCTGAAAGTATATTCCCAGCAGACAGCTTAGAAAGAAAAGTAATTACAGTAATCTCTAACTCAAAATTGTGAGTTATTAACATGACAATGAGCAAGTGCTAAATTCCTTCAGACCCCAGTGTCATGGAGACAGGCCAGTTCTAGGGCTTAGTGAATGGGAATGAGTTGCTCCCTTTTCCTGCAGGACTTAGTTTTTAATTTATTTACTGTGTGCTTAGGAAGAAGCTCATGTTTGCAGTTTTGTTTGTTTGTTAAGCTTCAAGAGCCTAAAGAGAGTGCAGTGGAAGTCTCCATCAATCTTTCTTTATCTTTTAATTTTGACTCTGTCAATAGTCCATAGGTTATTAGTTCACAAGGCCATTCATCAGAAACAGCTAATAACTAAAGAAATTAGTAATATTAATTTCTATTGCTCCAGTAGTCTGATTTGTCTTTCCCTCTTCTCTTTAAGAATTCTTCTTAGTCAACACCGCTTCTAGGCAGGAGAGCAGCTCAGTAGAATGCCTCAGCACACCTCCCTTCTTCTCGGTCTGCCACGCTGCTGGGCACAGGGTCTATAGAGGGAGCTAGAAGCCACGAACACCCGAGCCTGGGGACTGATTTTCAGGATCACAGGCTCCCTGTGTTCATTCTTCCCATGCAGAGTATGAGGACTCACCTTCCAATGGCTAGAACTGAGCTTCCTTCTCTGTCTGAATCCCACTGACATTTCCTAAAAATCCCCAAGCCTCTGGAAACCACCATCAACAAGCAAGGTGGACTTAAGCCCAGTTACTTGTTTCAGCTCACCAACAGGCAGGATGGGCTGTCGCCCAGTGAGGGGTTTCTTTCATCCTGCAGGCAGATCCGTGTGTCTCCAGCAGCATTTTTGGAAGGAGAACTCTTATTCTACAGATGCCTCTGCCTTGGCACTTCCGTTCAACCTGAATGCAGTTATCTGTCAGCTGTTGCTGAGAACTTACCCAGCAAGGGCCTAAAGAAAAAAGCCATTGACTTTCTGCTCCCACACATGAAATGACCAACTCTTTTTCATTAGGGCTTATGAGTTTGGGAGTTTGGTATCAGATATCTAGGTTTTATGGATTGGTAATATGTAAGGAGAAAAAAAAAGTGTGTAACAACATGTAGTTGGAAGGTTTTTATTTTGCTGGGTCAGCATGTTAAGAAAAGTAAAACAGAAAAACTATTATCTATTATTTTATCATCTCAAAAAAGAATGGACATTTTAACACTAAAATATTGGAAGGTCATTGTCTCAGAATAAGACGGGACCTTTTGAATGAAATACAATCATGTGCCACGTAAGAACATTGTCCATCAGTAGTAGACTACATAGTCAGTGGTGGTCGCAGAAGATTCCTGTCACCCAGAGGTGTCACAGCTGTTCAATGCACAGCAAAATGCATTACTCGTGTGTCTGTGGTAATGCTGGTGTCAGCAAACCTATTGCCCTTCCAGTTGAATAAAAGTACAGCACCTACAATCATGTGTAGGATATAATACATGGTAATAAATGACTATGTTACAGGTTTATGCATTAACTGTACTATACATTCTGTCATCACTTCCACTTATTAAAAAAAAAAAAAATACACTGTCAAACAACCTTACACAGGTCCTTCAGGAGGTATTCCAGAAGAAGGCATCGTCATCATTAGAGATGACGGCTCCGTGTGAGTTATCACCCCTTAAGACTTTCCAGTGGGACAAGATGTGGAGGTGGAAGATAGTGATACTGATCATCTTAACCCTGTGTAGGCCTAGGCTAATGTGTATGTTTGTGTCTTAGTTAGGTTTTGTTGTTGTTGTTTTTAAGAAATAGGATTTCTCTTTAGCCTGGGCTAGAGTGCAGTGGCTCAGTCATTGTTCATTGAAACCTCAAACTCCTGGGCTCAAGTGATCCTCCTGCCTCAGCCTCCTGAGAAGCTAGGACCACAGGCATGTGCCACCACATATTTATACTTTTTCTTATTTTTCTTCAGGGACAGGCTCTTTCTATGTACAGTGGTTCTCAACCTTCCTAATGCCGCGGCCCTTTAATACAGTTCCTGTGGGTTGTGACCCACAGGTTGAGAACCGCTGCCGTATGATGTACAAGCTAGTCTCAAACTCCTCGCCTCCAACAATCCTCAAAGTACCTCACCCTCTTAAAGTACCGAGACTACCTGCCCAGCCTGTGTCTTAGTTTTGAACAAGAAAGTTTAAAAAGCAAAAACTAAATAAATAAAAATTTCAAAAATAGGAAAAAGTTTATAAAATAAGGATCTAAAGAAGGAAAATATTTTTGTGCAACATGTTTGTGTTTTGAACTAAGTGTTATTATGGAAGAGTAATAAGGTTAAAAAAATTAAAGTTTATTTAAAAAGTTATAGTAAGCTAAGGGTAATTCATTATTAAAGAAAGAAAAATGTTTTAAATAAATTTAGCGTAGCCTAAGTATGCAGTGTTTGTAGTCCATGGTCGAGCACAGTCACGGCCAAGGCTTTCACAAGTCATTCACCATTCACTCGCTGAATCACCCAGAGCAGCTTCCAGTTCTGCAACACAGTGGAGTCTACTCAGTTCACGGTTAAGCACTCTATACAAGTGTACCATTTTTTATCCTTTAAGGTATCTTTTCTACCTTTACTGTACCTTTTCAGTGTTCAGATATGTTTAGTTACACAAATACCATTGTCTACAGTACTGTTATAGCCTAGGATATAGACTACCCCATATAGCTGGGGGTACGATAGGCTAGACCAGTGCTTTTCAACCTTTTTTATCTCACACACTTGAACCTATGGTTCAAGCAAGTTAAACTCCCATGACACACTTGAATTATGTTGATCAAAAAAAAAGTAAGAAAAAAAAAAAAAGAATATACTCACTGTGCTTTGAACTTATTTAAAAAATAATTTAATTAATGGTCTTCAAAAATTTTCACTGTATACCTAAGAACTGTTCAGGGCACACACACTGGTTGTAAATCACTGGGCTATATATCACCCAGGTTTGTGTATCTTTGATGTATGCACAATGATAAATTGGCCTAATAAAGCATTTTCAGCACATGCTATTCATGTCATTAAGTGGTGCATGGCTGTACACTTCACGTTATAGCTGTCATTTCCCTTATTTCATTTCTCCATAGACTGGTAAAGCCTTGCTCTCCTAGATGGCTGCTCTGCCTGATGGCGCTTGGTGGCCACAGGGCCAGATTAAAAGAGAATTCAGTCCACTCACCACTCAAATCCTATCATAAGACAGGTGAGGAATGCCTTGCAGTCAATATACTCAAAATACTGAAATTCAAAAACTCAAGGAGCTCCTTTGAGAAGGGGACCTACAGTTCTGCTGTGTTTGGATCTCTTCCCTTTAAGATGATTCAGATGCCCCTTCTAATTTTGCTTCCTTTGCTAATACCTTTGTTTTATTCCTTTTGTTTTGAGAAATAATAGAAAATATAAGGAGAAAATTAAAATTTCAGATGAATATATTTCATAGGGAACACATAGCTCAAATCCCAATTAGCCATTCTTTCTCTTCATAAGGATCATAGGAAATGAGGATCATTCTACACAATTTGTATCTTGACTCCTCTCCCTTTCTATTGTATCATTTCCACTTTGTCATGTCATGAAATATTTTATAAAAATGTGATTTCAAAGACTGAATATTGTTCAAGTTTAGGCTTTTCCTTTTTCTCTTTACATTTTCTTAAAGCATAATCTTTATGTATATCACAAATTGTTTCTAGGATAAATACATAGATATACATGGCTGGATGCAAAATTTAAGAACATTTTAAAGCAATGGATACCCACCAGCAGTGTCTCCAGGTTATCTTCCTATCACCTGCTATTTGTAACTCTGAAAAATCTTTAGCCAATGAGATTGTAGAATTTATTAACAATAAGATTTTATATTCATTTGAGTTTTCTTCTCCTGGAATAATTGATCAAGCCCTTTGCCTCCTATTATTGTACTCAAGCAATACATCTTTTTGCTTATTGATTTATAACAAATCTTTTTACAAATGCTTGTTAACTTTTGTCACTGTCCACAAATACTTTTTATCAATATTTTGTTTCTCTTCTGATTTTTATAGTTATTTTGCTACATCAAAATTTCAAAAATTTTTAAAGTCATATGATCAGCTATTCCCTTTATGGATTTTGCTTTGGATAATATTCCTGAGGCAGCCTTGATTTTTTATTTTCCCTTTTTTCTACCTATTTTTCTCGATTTTCTCTTCACTTCTCTACCCACTGTGGTCCAGGGCACTGGGGAAAGGTGGGAAGCGTGGCTGAGGTCGAGGAGCGGGGCATGTTCCTGTCTGATTTCTAGTAACTCTGTGGTTATAATCAGATATGTATCTTCATAGTAACTCCCTTATAGTTGCTGACAGCTCTAAATTCACAAATGGTCATGGCTATGATCTGTGCTTTGGGTCAATGCCTCCCTGTGTCAGCAGATTATGGAGGGTTCCCTGAAGCCTTTGCGCTTCATCTTGAGGTGGTTGTGTAGTGGGTCCCCATTCTAGCAGTGGTGACATCCTGCATGGCAGGGGAAGAGGTATCTGCTCCCTGCTATACTGACTTTCAAATGATTTTCAAATGCCCGGGAGGCCCAATGCTACCTGTGATGCATAGGAATTAATTTAGCTTCCTTTATCAACTGATTTTATAATTCACTTCGTTTTTTTTTCTTTGTCACAGGATATTTCTTTAGGAGAGGGTTAGTTTCTCTAGTGGAGTTCATCCAGAGGCTTTGTACAGGATATGACCATCAGAGAGGCATGCAGTCAGGCAACTTGGTGGTAGCAAGGACCTGGAGGGAAGAATGGGACAGTTCTTGTGTCCTCTGCTCATTCTTCTTCTTGCTAAGGGCCAGTGGCTGGACGTGTACTGCCATCACTGTGTCACTTAACAAACCCAGCTTCCTTTGAAAGAAGTAAACCCTCCAGAAGACATTTTAAAGGATGCCTAAAATGGGGGTGGTTGCATAAATTAGCCAGCAATATTATGGTCAAAAGCATTCTTTCTTATTTTCCACTGACTCTAGGCCTGCTTCCTACAGGTGCAAGTGTCTGCAGAGTTATTTTGTTGGGGAAGCCAGTAGTAAAAAGCACCACCAAGTAGTAAAAAGCAATGTTTCTGAATCTGTGATTTGAGGGCTCCTAGCTTTGGAGTCTCCTGGAACTCTCTGTTAAAAAGTTGGATTCCTGGCCCCATCCCAAAGTTCCCAATGTGGTCTGGGAAGGCCCAGGTAAAGTTGACCCACTGATTTAGAGAACCCCCTTTCTTTGTCTCTGCCAATTCCCGAGGGTGAATATCATCCCTGGTCATCTCGCAATTGAGGCGGATGCAGGAAAGAACTGGACTGCCCCGCCTCCTGCTCTCCGCAAGCCCCTTCAGGCTCAGGTCTGTCTTACCCTGAAGCTAGCACGTGGCACTCCTGCCTTTCCCTCATCGTGGCCCCATTTGGAATGTCTGATTAATGTGGTGTTACTTTTAGTGAGGATGGCCATGCCTCACAGAGAAGCCCAATCCTTCAGAGTGTCCCCTGAATCACTCCTGAGACTCAAGAGGAACAGGAACCCATTGTGCCTCCAGGGAGGCTCTTCACCTCAGTTGAATTTCCTTCCCTACAGCAGGATCAGAAGAACATTCTTCTATTCCAGGATTCTTTGGGAGCAGTAGCATCCACTCTTCCTAATCCTACCAGTTTCAAGGGCTAAGCAGAGCCCCTCCCTGACCCTGCTGAGGGAGCCCTCCCTCTCGGGAGTCTGCGTTCCCTGCTCTTCTCTGTCCTGCTTCTTCCTGACCCCTGCTGCAAGGCGCCCGCTGCCCCTATGGCCTGTCAGGGAGCGAAATGCACATTTAGCTTATTTTTCACACATTCCAGAGAGAGGAAGTTGGAGCAAGTGAGTTGTAGGCAAGATACTTGTAGTCCTTTCCTAACTACCTTTCATGAATTCAAATCGCCAATTTGGGTGGATGTCATAGCCACTGCTGCGAAAGGGGTTGGGGAAAGAAGAGGGAAGAACCTTTTTTAAAAATCTCTAAGACTGGAGCAGCTCATTCAGTTTTCCAGAGTCTCACTTGGCCAGTAGGCATGGTGACGGCACTGTTGGCCTGTCCTTCATGCTGCATTTTCTTTTTTTTAATATAGGCACAATATGTTGTCTTAGAAACACCACAAACAAAAAATAAGATTTCTTGCTCCCCTTTTTTGAGTTGTCTATCGTCACTTTTGCTGCTCCTTTTCCTTATTTTCATGTAAAACAAAGAATGGCAAGGCTGGACCACGCTCACACTTCTAATCCTAGAAGTGTTACAGGCCAAGATAGGAGGATCACTTGGGGCCAGGATTTAGAGACCAGCCTGAGCGAAACAGCAAGAACCCGTCTCTACAAAAAATGGAAAAAAAAAAAAAAATAGGTGTGGTAGCACTTATTTGTGGAGCCAGGTGCATGGGAGGCTGAGGTGGGAGGACAGAGTGATCCCGGCAGTTTTAGGCTTCAGTGAGCTATGATGATGCCACTGTCTTTCCAGCTTGGGCAACAGAATGAGATCCTGACAGCACCAGTAATCACTGAGTAACTGATTTCAAAAAATATTTCAAAAAAATAAAGCCATAAGCTGCAAAAATCTGAGGAATGTTTTCAAGCTATTCTCAAATCATAGTGACAGCTGAGTACTTAGGGAGGCTTCCCGGGAAGCTCCGTGCAGACGCAGAGGTGGACAGCAAACAGAGCAGTTTGTAACCAAATAGTCTCTGGAAGGTGCAGAGCAAACTGGGGGAGTGAGTTTGCATGTGAGGAGCTGGGGGGATGGCTAACTTATTGACACACAGGGATGGTGGTGTTTTTCAGAAGAGGAGTCACAATTCAGTTTTCCTTTGAACTCTTAAAAACACACACACACACACACACACACACACACATAAAGACTGGCTTCCAGACAAAGGGAAATAGAATACAGCAAGAGCTGCCTGTTTTCATAAACTCTGAACTTGCTTTGTTGCCTGTCCTGTTTTTAAAACTTGCCTTAGAAAAACATAAGACATGTTTAACATTCTTCTCTGAATGCTCTGATGTTCATTTTGATATGTTCTTGGTCCCTATTGATTTTGAAAATGCTGAACACAAACACTTGACGTTCGGGAGGTCAGGTGAAGGATTAAAAGTGCATCTCTGCCTCCTGCTTGCCGTCGACTTTGAAGAAATGAGAACATCTGAGTAAGCAGCACTCTTACAGTCAGAATAAAACATGACGAGGCCGTGTGGGGAAAGAGATGCTTGGGATTGAGGCAAATGCAAACAATATAGACGCATCAAGTACGTTGGCCTAATACTTTCTCATCTCTGCTGATGCGTTTGTAAGTTGGCTCCTGGGCAGTGGCATGCAGATATACTTCTGTCCCACCCTGTTTGTTTTCCAAGTGAAAGCTTGTACAAATCACTAACAAGCACGTGAATGCAGGTGGCTCAGCACGGGGTTTAGACTGGAATTACTGAAACCATAGGAGGCATTTAGGTAAGAAGGGTGTGATTACCCATGTTACTCAGTGATTACTGGTGCTGACAGTGTGCTTCATTGGAAACCCAGAAGACCCTGAACCTGCCCAAAAGACTTAAGATGAAAGTAAGACAAAGGCACCAAGGCAACACAAAACTTAAGAGTGTAAAAAAGTGACTTGCCCAAGTCACAGGTAGCTGGTGGCATCTGGTTTCCAGTTTTAAGAACAATCTTCTCCTTTAGCCCCATGCTCACCAATCTCTGATAGGACACTTGGGAGGCACAGCAGGCCAGAGAGGACCCGAGGAGCACAGGGTGGGAGGCTGGACAGGGTGCTGAAGAAGCCAGGGGGGAGGGGCAGAGGTACCAGGTTGCAGCCTGCTTCTCCTGTCTCCACCAGCGGCTGAGACCAAGGGTGTGTCAGTGCCTCCTTTAATGGGGGCAGGAGAGTGTCCCACTCTTGTCTTTATGAACCAAAGTCTCTCCCTCCTATGGGAAATGGCTGGCCTGCCTACCTGGCCACTAACAAGGTGCCCAGAACCCAGTTTTTCCTTCTGGCCATTCTCCTCTCCCCTGTGACAAAAAGTGCCTTGCTTTTTATTTTTGAGTCATGCTGCCTTGCCTTTATGTCTTACTTTTCCTTGCAGACCAGGCATTTTCATATGAGGGCATTCTCCATCTGTTGTTGTATCTCTCAGCAATGCTTCTTCTGAATTAGGGTGTATTAATCTGGATTTGGGTTCCAGCTGTGCTGTGTCCCTTTGCCTCAGTTTGTAGTGTACACAAAATGAGAGTAATAATACCAACTTCATCCTGGCTGCCACAAGATGAAATGGAAAGTACTCAGGATGTGCTAAATATTATCAGTTTGGATTTTGCTCTATCCCTTTGGGTCCCACCACACAGTAAGGGTGCGACCTTACTGTGTTTGTAGCCAGTTTGTAGCCTGGCTGAATGAATGACTAAAAGTATGCAGTTTAAACTGCCATATGAACCGTGAGGTTACATTGTGTGTCTGTGTGGGTACTTGCATCTTATGACCTCCACATGACTCAGGTGCACGCAGGATTGACCCTGATGAGTTTTCTTAGAGAGCAGAACCCACTCCTATCTGCACTCCCAATCATAGCCCCTGGCTAAGGAGGGGATAACAGATGCCCCTAGGTTCACACAATTTACAAGCGATAGACCTAGAATTTAAACTGAGGCCCATGTGACTTCCAGCTCCACCTCACCTTCATAACCTATGTAACATCCTCGATATTTGCTGGATTGTTGCAGGAAAATGGACCCCAAATGGAGAGAAAAAAATACCTGAACACCCATATTTAAAAGAGGAAGGGCTTTATTTCAGCCAAGGGAGCCATGGAGGACTAGTCCAAAAATGGCCTAGCTCCCTGATTAGCTCTGCCCTTATCCCTTTTATCTCCAGCTAAGGTTCCTTGTCCATGGGCCCCCTTCTCACTGGTCACTTTGAATGGAGCTAGAGCAGGTGGGCAGGGGCTTTTACAGAAGAGGAAGCAAGCATTAGTTTCAAGGTCCCAGATATCTTCTATAAATTCCTAAGAGCTGAGTCATCACAGGGAGGAATTTGCAGGAATGTCTGGGCACTTCTCCTGTGAGAAGTCTTTCAGACCTTACTTTTCCTGGGTATCTTCTCTCAGGATGAGTGCTAAGCACTCATTGTTGTCCAAATGTAGCTTTTCCCACTGATATTTATTTGTGCTATCCAGCCTATTTTCTTCTCACTCTAGGGCTGACTGTGCTATCCAGTATGGTAGCACTTGTGGCTACTTAAATTTAATTAAATTAAAATCAAATAAAATTAGAGCTTTAATTCCTTGATTGAAGTGGTCAAATTTCAAGTGTTCATTAGTAACATTTAGCTCATAATAGCCATGGTCGCACAAATATATTTTCATCATAACTAAAGTCCCATTGGACAGTGCCGCTCTAGAGGATGTGTCAAATGAGTCATAGGCAAGATGCTGAGTTTTTTATTGTTTTTTGACATATGTGGCCATACCCTTAGTGTTTTATAATTTATAGGAAATTAATTAAATAACCAGTTGGCAGAAGAATGGTAGATAGTTGTGCTCTAAAAAAGATTAAATTTTTATTTAGTTGACTTTAACCTGTGCATTGGGGTCCATGCAGAGTGCTTTTCGTGAGTGAGTTGTTGTAGCAGCCCTATGAGGTGGATGCTTTTACTAGTCCTTTTGTATAAGGTAGGAAAGTTGCTTGCCCAAGCCTCAGGACTGTTCAGTGAAGAAACGAAGAACCAACCTCAACCCACTGGACTCCAGAGCACTGGCCGGCTATCACACTGCATGTTCTCCAAAAGGAAGCACTATTACTAATTGTTCTAAAAGCAGAGGCAGCAGAATTCTCTGTTCTAAATTTAAATGGACCTGGGCCACCCTGGATGAAAGAAGTCAGGTTCTTTTCATGAGTGCTTGTCAAGTGCCTCTGATGTCTAAAAGAAACCAATCTAGCCATTGCAGTGAAATTTCTGGGCTTTATAAGTCAACTCAGGCTTTGTAAGTTGTCTTTATTTCTACCAACTAAAGTGGGTATGTCCCACAAAAAAAAGACCATCTGATGTTTGAAAGTGGATCAGAAGGAAATTATATGAGAAACTGGTTTCATGTCATTAAAGCTTTGAAAGCTGGTGATCTTAATGAAAATAAAATGAACCCTACTATGTGCAGGAAGCCTAACAGCTATTTGCAAGGTATTTCAGCAATGCTCCTGGGACTTCCTCCTCCTTCTCTCTGTGCCCAGTAGCCCTAGCTCCTGCCAGCTCTGCTTAAAAGATGTAAATGCATGCTATCAACGTACATTCCTTATAAAAGGTCACCTAAAAGTTTTAAGATGACAAGGTGGTCTGGAATTTATATTATTTATATTAACCCACATGGTTAAGCGTAGAAAGGGGCTACAGGGAAGTAGGAGAAAAATCTGTCCTCCTAGATAAGTAAGTTCAAAAGGGCCCTGAAGCAAACAAACAATGAGTTTGGAGAATCTTGTGACTCAATTGACTAATTAGATCCTGTTCTCCACAAAATGGAGTTTCCAGTTTGTGACGCAATGTGGAGTAATAGTCACAGTTACAGAACAGTGCACACAGCAAGGGTCACGAGCATCACAAGATTTATAGACAGCACCACACAACTGTCATGAAAATAGCAGGTAACAGTTATCGCTAAAAAGAGAAGGAAAAGGCACATGTGGCAAGTGAGGTGATCTGTGACCAATGGGAAGTAGGCAAGATACCTAAAGACAGAGGGGACCAATCAAAAGCTTCACAGATAACTGCAGGAGGAGCTAAGGTAGGATGATTCTGTTATACACTGTCTTTGTGGGGCATCTTCTCTCACTCGCGAGGGGGACCCTTTTCCACTACCGCTGAAAAGTCTGTGTTTGTCTATGCTTTCCTCCAAACAAACTACACTTTTTTCTGCTACTTTAGAGTAGTATTCCCACCTCTGGCATACCCTTGCTTCACTTTGACTTGGCCAAATTTGCTAGTCCTGCTGAGTGGATCAGACCACATCTCCTCAACACTTGAGGGTCTTGGAGACCCCTGACTAAACATGATTCATCTTAGCCATTTGGGGCTAGAGTTTACCTTTAAAATTTTTACAGGCCTAATCCTACTCAAACAAACTCAATGTAATAGTAGTTTCTAGATATTTGGGTGGTATTATACTTTTTCCAGAATAAGCATTGTCCCCACAATTGGTATGGTAGCCAATTTATGTTATTCTGATGTTCCTTTTTGGACAAAAGTATTCCAGAAAGCACTGCACATATAGTGGAGGTTTAATAAACACTGGCTACCTTCATGCTAAGTTTCGACTGGAATGACCTAGAATCCCTACAAGTTCCCATCTTTGCAAGGATCTTTTTACTGTCTGTTTTTAGGAAGAAGGGGCCACATGAAAAGCTGTGCAGTTTCCACATTGCTCATATTCTGCACTGAGGCTTTGTCCTAAGTGTCACCCAAGGGCCAGGTTGGAAACATAGAGTCAGAGAGCTCACAGTAGAGCACAAAGGAAAGTGAGGGTTAGATGGTGAAACACGGTTTGGGGATGTGGACAGAGATATTAACAGGGAGCCACGTTTGTTTGCAGCACTTTTAACTACTCAAGGAATCTTGAAGTGACTTAATGCGTAGTTCAAACCCCTGCCTCAACCCCCAGATTATCACAGGAGTGATGAAACTACTACATGCTCTCTTTCTTTTCCTAAGCTCTCTTTAATCTTGATCTTTGAAAAGCAAGTGGTTTTTCTTGTGCAAACAGCTTCATAAAAATGTCAAGTCTGGCACCTACAGTCTCTGCTGAAGGGGAGACTTGGTACAAAAGGCTCCGTGCTCAGGGCCCAGGCTTTGAAATGACTCCAGCTGTATTGCCAATGCAAATGCAGGAGGGGAAAAATTACTGGAACAAATTGAAAGGTTATTCAGACTGGAATTTAGAATCTCAATAAAAAAGGCTTTTATAAGCCAAAGCCCTCAGAGTAACCGGATCATTTAAAAATACATCTTTTCTGCATTAAATGTAGTGTGACAGCCGCATTAGAAATGCTGCAGTCTAAGTGTGTTCCTTAAACATTTTTAACTGACTTGTAAGGACAGCTAAAACCTTCTTTCAGGAGGGGGAGCATGCTGAATCCCCACTTCGTACATAGTTTCCACTTCTTTATTTTTTTCCTATTTTTTTTACACCTGGAAAATAGGTTTTTGCCTTCCCCCCCTGTTAATTGCTGCAGGCTCAGTGTTCTCTGGGAGCTATGTGTCTTAATAAAAATTTGTTGAGCTAGTTATTTTCTTTTTTGGCTTGTTAGAGAGCAGCTTTCCTGATTACTCAGATGTTGGTGATCAGAAATAAATAACCTCCAATTCTTCTATTAAAAAAAAAAAAAAGAAAACTTATAAAGAAAGAAAGAAAGAAAGAAAGAAAGAAAGAAAGAAAGAAAGAAAGAAAGAAAGAAAGAAAGAAAGAAAGAAAGAAAGAAAGAAAGAACCTACAGCCATACAGGGGGCAGAAACCCTTTAATAAGAGGTGTGTAGGCCAAGCGATACCAACACAACTCATCCACTGTGAGGCAGTGACCCAAATGTGGAACTCCCTTTTGTTTCAAGTCTCATATTTCATGACATTCAGGAGGATATAGTCTGGGCCAGTTGTTAGCGTGCATGGCAGTTTTCCACCAACTGGACACTTTCACTTCCTTGATCCAAGTGAGAGCTTTCTTCAAAGGGAAATCGACAGGTAGAGCATAGAGTGAATTGAAGTCAAAACTTTCCTCCTGGGCTTTCTGTGTTCTCTGAGCTTTGCTGCGCACAGGGCTGCGTGGCCCCTGGATGTGTAGCTGGGAGCCCTGCCTTGTCATCTGCTTGGATTTTCCCACCTGATTACTTCTAAACATGGCTTGCCCTCCAAAGAATTAAATTCATTGTTTTCCATTTGTAAAATATTTAAAATGTGCTAAATTATCTGGAATTAGCAAATATTCACATTTTGCCATATTGATTTCAGCCTTTTGGCCTTATTTATGTCCGTACTTCCTTCCTCCTCCTCCCGGGGTCATGTTATTTCTTTTCCCAGGCAGAGTTAGCTCTTGGTGCTGCCAAATTCTATTGTCTGTGTCAGTGTCTGAGGAGCTACATCACTGAACTAGAGTTGTAAGATTACTTAGCTTCAGCCCCACTGTTGATTCCCCATTGCTTGAGAATAAAACTCTGGCCTTTGTCAAGATATTGTCCCTAGCCTCTGACAACATGGCTAGTGCTGCCCTTGGTTCTCATGGATTCTTTGCTGTTATTATTTTTTAGTTTGTTTGAAGTGAATAGATGACTCAATAGTTGAAAAATTCGTGAACTCAAGTGCTGTCAACAACACATTGACAGACTTTCTTCTCATTGATGGCTAATGTTTTTAATGAGTATTTTAGCACAGGATTGTAGAGTCATTTAGCTCAACAGTCTGAGTCTCCCAAACAATGTTTCTATAACAAAGAGCTTTGAATTAACCCTGAAGAATTATCCAATATAAAACAATAGAGTATCTTTCTGGTTGGAAGAATGTAAGTTACTGCAGAGAATGTGCTTGATCCTAACTTAATGAGTTTTGATTTGTTATGAGGATATGTGTCTGAAGCCTATTTTCTGGTCTGGGACAAGCACATCGGTGATATAGAAGCTCAGCTGTCATAAAGTGGTGAAGGAGATGAGGTACACGGCCCCCTTCATTCTCATTTAGTTCACACAAAAGAGTAGACTGCTCTGTTTTGGTTTCTCTGCTTCCTTTGAGGGAACATCATTAACTCCTATGTTTTTAGAACCTCTATACACTGTAAGGCCAGATCAACTAGCACTTTATTCCTCCATCTAAGTCCAGGTCTTCCATGGATCCAGCATTCCAGTAACTAGAAACAAGTGCACAAAGACCCCAAAATGCATTATTTTGTTGTATCCAAGTAAAGTCATCTATTGACATGAGGAGATCCCTTTCTGCCTTTTCTTCAGTTATGGTGAAGTTTGGGTAAAGCCATGCATCAGGTTCTGTTTGGGGGATTGACATTTTAACAGAAGGTTGGTGTGGAGGCTTTATCCCTGGTGGGATATCTTCTTCCTAAGGTAGCGGCATTTCTCAGCACTGTTGTCCACGTGAAATGAGAAATCCCTGTACCACCATGCCAGTGCTTGCCTAGGATTCTACACTGGTCAGCCCTTTCCCTTTCATCCAGTCATCCTTTAGAATGCAGGTAGGTGGGGCAACATATTCGTAGAATGATTAGAATCTGTCTTTTTTTATTTTGGTACTTGGACTTTTGTCAGTGGCATGTTGCCATTGAGACCAGCTGTCCTTGACTGACAAAACTGCAGAAGGCTGTACCTTTTATTGAAGTGCTATGCGTTTGGTTCCCTTCAAAAATGATGAGTAAATAATTGTCAGGGCCACTGTGGGAACTGATGCTCTCCAGCTTTAGGCCCTCATCGCAGGGCAAGAAGTGGTGGGAGGCTGTTTGATAACTTTTACAGCTCACAGAGGGGAACATTTTTTGCATTGACTCTGCCAGAATCCCATGCTCTGTGGCCAACATAATGGATTTCATTCAGAGCCCTGCATAGGCCAACTGTCATGATATGGTTGGGAAACTTTCCATCAGCTACTGTGAGCGCCATCACTCTATTCCTACCTCTGTTTTTGGCTTCTCCATTCCTGGTCACATTTACAGAGCAGCCAACCATCCAGATTGGGATTTCATGCTCTGCTGCACTGTTGCCCATGTTATTTCTTGTACAAAGGCCTCCTTTACAAACTCCTTAATCTATGCAATGCATGGAAGGTGTATTAATGGGTAGCAAGTAAAAGAAGGCTAGAGCCAGTTACTTCCCGAAAATTATTGTCATTAGAGCATTTCTATGAAGGCTGAACAATTCATTAGGGTAAGTTCAGGCAAAAACCCCATCCCCCAAAACATATGTAATGAATTCAGATCTAATTGGCCATGGTCCTGTATAGTTCTAAGAGACATTCTTGGCATTTTGGGGGTCAGAGGAGAGGTTTGATTTGAAGCTTGTTATGTGTGTTTCCTGCATATTATATTCATTGCATTCATCCGAGGTGCCCATTGCCTTTCAGTTTCTGCACAAAGGTCTGGTAATTTGGTCACCCTTATCATGCCGGCAGTCCAATGACTTAATGCAAAGACATTCACACCCTTGTCCTTATATTTGAAAAGGGGTCACAGAGCAACTTAGGAATTGAATGGGGAAAAGACCCTGAGTGATGGTTTCAGATTGACATTGCTTTTGTGGCTAGAAAAAGGAGTCTGACTCTGTCTTTTGTGTGTGGAACTGCTTTCTTTGTAGTTCTAGTATCAGGTTGTGCCTAATGTCTCCAAAGCTTACCCAAAAGCCATATTGTGATAAAGCCTTTGAGTCAGGTGGGCTCCCCATAGACTTTTGGTGACTGTTGAACTTCCATGGTCTGCCCATCTCTGAACTTCACTGCGTGGAGTAGCTGGAAGGAGTAGGAATTCTGGAACACATGGCTGTAGACTTTGATTTGCTTGTCTGTCTGACGTTAGCAGGGGAGTGAGAAAAGTAAGTGGCACATGCTATTTGTCTATCAAGGGAACTGTTCATCTGATGGAAAGGCCTTTCCAGATACTGTGTTCATTCCCCTTTTCCTGCTGGAGTCAGACCATAGCTAAGAAAATCAAGACTTGGTATATAACTTTAGGTCCATCTGTATTCACAGAGAAGCTATAGAGATGCATTGCTGGAAGCTTTGAAGTGCTCCCCATGTTGAACATTGGACAAAGCTTATGGCCTAAGAAGGTAATTGTTTATTTAAAATCAAAGTCAGGGCCGTATATCCCTGATGTCAAGTCAATCAAAGAACATATAAAATGATCCAGTAAAGCTTTTCTGGATTTCCAACTAACTGAATAATCCCTTCCAATTCACTGATCTTTAATCTCTGAGAATGAGAAGTAGCTTGAAGGTATTAGTTGACACATATAAAGGTGTTATCTAATTTGATGACAAGCCACCATTGTTTTTCCTACATGCTCTAAAAAAACACGGAAGTTTCAATTCAGTAAGATAAATTTTAAGGTTTAGATTACTAGCTGTCTGGCCCACTTTGTACAGCTACCAAAAACAAAGTGACAGAAAAACAACCCTAGTAAATAGTCTTCAAAAGGATAGAGCTGAACAAGATTCTTCTGACTGAAGACCTTGTGATTACTGCCAACCTGGACTTTTGATTACTTATAATAGGTATGTATTGAATGAGCAGAGACAGGAAATCTGGAATCTTAGCCCTGAATACCTCCAGCCTTGTCCCAAGTACGCAGGAGGTCGAGGGCTGGGGCTATAAGAGACAGTTAACTAAATCTTTTAGAGGAGAATGCTTTTAAATGCATATTTGTAAGTTAAACCATAATTTAAATGACCAAATCCTAGGAGACCCTAAAATTTCCTTTAACACCTGAGTTTATGGTGGAGGAGTGGGACCTTAACATGCATAGACAGGCTTTTAGGCACTCACTTATTTTCCACCAGACCAGTTTGATTTTGACTTAAATCTTGGGTCTTAAGTTTACCTCTTTTCCTCTAACCCTATTGATTAAAGAGACAATATTTTTCTTTTGGTTTTCCACTAATTCTGGTATGATGAGGTAAGACCAATTTTAAGTAACTATTCTTTATATCTATTCATCAACCTTAAAACCTGTCTCTATACCTTTCCTTATTTTTAAACTCCAGTTGCAGACTGCTTAAAGTCTTATTTTTTGAAATTCAACACCTACTGCTGGGTAGAGGTACTATTTTCCAAAAAGAAAACATGCCTTTGATTCCTGAACCTCCCCCCCCCAAAAAAAAAACAAACCTCCAAACAAAAGCATAACAAAAAACCAAGCAGAGATGTGGGAGACAAAAATCATAGTGTGTGCTCATTTATGTGCTAAGCATTCATTCATGTATTCATATGTTGAGCAACTATTTGTGGAGTGTCTATTGAGTACCAGGCACTGAATTAGCACCTAAAGATAGCACAGGTGTACAGTGGTTAGCAAGGAGTCAGGAAATGAACAAACCAACTCCAAATGAACTATTTAACATCAAATTATGGTAAGTGTGATGAAGGAAAAGTAAATATCTTAAAGAGAGGATGGTATTAATGAGACTAGGCTGAGTCATGTCGCAGTAACAACAACAGTAATGAATGCTAAATTCAAAGGATTTAACAAAACAAAGCTTTCTCTTTTCTCCCTTACCAATATGATGCAGGTTGGATAGTTCTCTTGGGATGTGAGGGTCCAGCCTCTTTCTGTCATTGGCACCACCAGCTTCAATATGTACTCTCCATAATTGTGGCTAGAGAAAGATTGAGGAGAATTGCACAATTTTAGTTGGGTTTTTGACCAGCTAAAAAGTGGGATATCACTTTTGTTCATGTTCCACTGACTGGAACTTAGCCACATGTAGCCAACATTACATCAGGGGAGACTGGACAACACAGCTCTCCTGAGTGTCCTGGAGGAGGAAATGGGATTGGTGAGCATCTTGGTTTTAACGGAAGACCTCATTTAGACCAGAAGCTGCAGGAGGCTCTCTTCAGGAATGATTTTTAACCAGCAATTAGAATTTTGTTAGCCACGTTAACAGTGTAATAGGAATGCATTACATTTTAAGTATGTTTAGAGACTTTACAGCCATTACTATAGATTTGCTACCATTTTGTTATTTAGAATATTTAGTTAAATCTCCTTACCTATAATTGAAAATGTTAAAAAGTCAGAGGCACACCTGAGCAGCCAATTTACCTGCAGTCTGGGTAAACTGAAAGATCAGCTTAACTGTTATTCTTCTGTGACTGTGAGCCATATTTTGATAGAAGGCAATTAGACTTTTGCCATAAAATAACAAATAGGGGAGAGACTGTCTGATTGGTAGACAGAGCCCAAGCTTTAGCCTCACACAGAATTGAATTCCAGTCCTAACTCTGCCATAAAATAATGTGATCTCTGTCAAGCTGGCTTACCTCTCTGAGCCAGATTTCTCTCACATAAAAAGAAGAGTGATAGCTATGGTTCACTGGGTACCACATAAATGAGACTGCGCCTAAGCACTTCACTTTGTCTAGTTAAGTAACTTAAAGTGAGTAGCACACACAGAAGCCAGCTCTCAGGGTCTGTCCTGTACAGACGGAACAGTGGGGGAGCTGGCTAATTCAGCAGCTCAGAATGATTTTTGTATTGATTTCTCTGTCATTGTCAGCTTGTAAGCCGTGGCATCATCATGGTGGTGGCAGCAGTTTAAGGAGTCACCAGCAGATACCTCCTGTTTCATCCTATTGTAGAGGAAGTTCTTCTCCACCCCTAAGCAGGCACCTCTGCAGATCTCATCAGCTAGGAACAGGCCACGTGCTCATGCCAGAGCCAGTCATTAGAGAAAGAAATGGAATTGCCATGATTACATTAAACAGGTCGTGATTCCACACTGGGACTTGGGAGGAAGTATCCCGTCTGAGGACAGAGCAGAGTGAATATCTGATCAAACTGGGAGTGTAGTAGCCAGGAGAAATAGTGATGGTGTTAGGTAGAAAGTCAGCAGTATCTGCCTCGCGTTACCTGCACCACCACCAGTACACCTAAGCTCTGACAGTGTGCTTGTCACCCACAGCTTTCTGCAGATGGGCATAAAGCATGTACTGCTAGATAAAGATTGTTTTCCTCCTGTCCCCGCCCTTCCCTTCCAGTGCTGCACAATGAATATTAAACATATGATACCTCTGTGTTAATGAAAGAAGTAATGGGACAATTTTAAGTAGGAAGAGGAACAGCCTTGGGGGAAGGGATAATATACCAAGAGTGAGGACACTGCACAGCCTCGTTCAAATGCTGATTCTACCACTGACTAGTTGGGTCACCCAGGCAAGAATCTAAAGACTCTCGATGCTTCAGGGTTTTTTTTTTTAATCAATAAAATGGACCTTATCATCATCATAAACCATACCTCTATTCCTTTCTCATTTATGTTGTAACAAATTGTAACAAATGTGGCTTAAAACAACTCAAAGTTATTATCTTCTTGTTTTTTTTTAGGTCAGAAAACAGGTTAAATCAGGTTAGATCAGGTTAAAATCAAGATGCCACCAGGACTGTATTCCTTTCTAGAGACTCTAGGGGAGAATTAAATTTTTTGCCTTTTCTAATTTTGAGTGGTTGTCTGTATTTCTGGGCCCATGGCCCCTTCTATTGGCAAAGCCAGCCATGGCCAGTTCAGTCTGTTTCACACTGCAGCCCTGGCTCTGTTGCTCTCTTCACATTAACGGACCTGTGGTTGCAGTGGCGCAGTGAGATAATTGGCCCTATTTTAAGATCATCTGATTAGCAATATTTATTTTTTATTTTCAATTAATTTGAGGGTACAAATTTCAGGTTACATTGCTCTCACTTCCAAGGTGAAGTTCAAGTTGTGGAAGAGCCCTTCACCCAGGGGTCATGCTGAGCACCCTCAAATTGTGCACATTAGGTGATGAATGATCTTATTTATATCTGCAACCTTAATCACTTTTGTCATGTAATGTGATATAATCACAAATTCCAAGACATCTGGAGGATGGGCCTTGGGGGTACATTTCTGCCTACCATCCTGTCCCATCCCATAAGAAGGATGTGCTGATTAAATGAGATGACCCTTGAAATGGCTTAGAGCAATCCAGTCATATGGACACGTGCTTAGTAATTGTCCTGAAATTGTCCAGGAAATTGTCCTTACATTTCCTGAGTTTGTTTTGCAGTGGGGCAGGCTATGGGCAGTTCTGTCTGAAGGAAGAGTCTGCTGCTATCTTGCTCACTGTTAGAATTGATGATAAAGGGACAGAGATCATAGTGACAGTAAATTCCTCCTTGCTTTCTAAAGCCAAAGCTCAAGGTTTGAGATCCCTTGGAATTATGCAATTCTCCACAGAAAACATGTGGTTTGTGCAAAGCCAATTTTATGAGTAACAAGAATGAAACAAACTGGGCAAGATCCAAGCAGATGACATTATCCTTGCAGAGAAGTGATCAGTAGAAAGAGGTTAAGACCCTTCCCCAGAGCAGGCTGCGCTAGCCCCTCTAAGAGGAGGAATGCAGTATCTGGTTAGCATAACAGGCTCTGAAGTTGGAACTGCTTCTACTTCAAGCCTTAGTTTCCCCATTTTTCAGGTGCACAGAAAAGTCTTCCTACCTCAATGTGCGGTGATGTCTGTACCGCGCAAGTGCTCAGTCCAAGGAGGGCCTGGAAGTAAGTTCTGGATCAGGCATTGCTCTGAGATCTTCTTTACATATTAGAGACCTCACTGAAAATAATCAGTGTCAAGAAAGCCCCTCTCCTGGTAGCTGGGGGCCAAAGACTGTGTGGACTTAAAGCATTCCAATTTCTTCTCTCATGTAGTTAAATCTTAGTGTGAATGTTTATGCCATTAAACTTTCCCCCCAGATTGCATCACATGTAGTTACAAGATGAAAATATTATCTGGAGAATGTAGCCATTGTTTAAGCTTTACTTAAGTGATGATGGTTTCTGACCCCCCTTGGTGGGAAGGAGGCTCGATTTGTTGGTTGTGACAACTGGGGCAAAGGCAGACAGTGGAAAACTGTGATTTCTTGGCTGGAAAGAAATATGTTGTAGGTCCTGGACTTAGCAGGAATTATGTCTTGTCTTGGGCTGTTTTCATCCCACAGCAGGAATAAACTGAAGATAAAGACAGAGATGATGAAAGACAAGATGATATTTTAATGTCACTGGGCTTGGAAACAAGGGTGCTATTGTTTGCAGACAGGCTTTGTTCATCTGTGCAAGATAGCAATGGTATTAATTTATTGAAGATTACACTTCAGAAGCAAAGTCATCAAAACTGAAGCACTTTCGTTTATGGAGCATGTTGTATTCCTGGGCTGGTGAGGAGTGCACTGTGGCCAAGGAGTCCTTCAGAGTGAGCTGTGTTAATGAAATGGTTTACCAAGAAAACAAGGCTTACAATTAACTGCTTCAGAGCCTTCGTTCATTTGATATACCGCAGGACTCTGTAGGTTCCTAATGGGGAGATCAGGGCCCAAGCCTGAAAAGTGGAAATGAGTATGGCCAGTGGGGTTTCCCGAGAGCTACTGTGATCCAGTCCCACTCTTCCAAATTCTCTGGTGTGTTCTTACTCTTAACAGCAGACATCATGACCATAAATTCTTCCCTTACTAGTCCAGTTTCTGACCTCTGAATTATTTACAGTTATGGTCATGAGGGTGATGGTAGCACCAAGTTAAAGGAAATACAATCAGTAGCAAAGACAAATCTGCATTCCCATGTCTATTGAAGCATTATTCACAACAGCCAGAATATGGAAACTACTTACATCTCCATCAATAGATGGACAGTTGGATATAGAAATTGTGGTTACTGGCATGTAGGAAAAGCCAGACTCAGTTTCTCCTACTATACTCTCACAACACAATCATTGTAATCTCACTGTGACCAATTTTCTAGCACACCAACTGGGTACACACCAAATCATTTCTGATGCTATCTAACTAGAGATAGAGTCATATCCCACAGTTTGGGAGCTCAGTTCTAAAGATTGCCCCCACTTCAGATGACAGTTGGAAGGGGTAGACTGTCATTTATGCTTCTGACTGATGCTGCAAATGGGGTTTCCCAGGATCCATTCTTTGGGTTCTATTAATTTTCTAGAGTGGCCTACAGAACTCCAAAAAACACTTTACTTACGTTTGCTATTAAACACTGTACCTGTTTGTTATAAAGAATATAACAGAGGCTACAGATAGCCAGATGGAAGAGTGCATGGGAGAGACACAGGAGAAGGGGTGCAGAGCGCTAGGCCCTCTCAAGACATGCCACCCTCCAGAAACCTCCAGGTTCAACTATCTGGAAGCTCTCAGAACTTGGTTCTTTTGGGGTTTTACGGAGGATTCATTAAGTTCACTGGTTTATCATCTCAACATTCAGTTCCTCTCCCCTCCAGAAATGTATATGTGTGTGTGTGTGTGTGGGGGGGGGGTAATCAGCCCCCATCCCAAGGCAATCTATTGACCCCCAGCCACTAATCATGTCACTAGTATATAAAAGTGCCTCTTATCACTCTTGAGAACCCAAGGATTTTAGAGGCTATATGTCAGGAAACAGAGACCAAATATGTATCTCACAATATCACACTGGCATATATATTTGTATTGTGTGTGTGTGTGTGTGATGAAATGTAATTCAGCCATAAAAAAGAAGAAAAATCTTGGTTAGGCACAATAGCCTATAAACCCAGCACTTTGGGAGACTGAACAGGAGGATTTCTTATGCCCAGAAGTTCAAGACCAGCCTGGGCAATATAAGTAGACCCCATCTTTACAAAAGATAAGCCAATTAGCTGGGCATGGTGGTATGTGCCTGTAGTCCCAGCTACCATACTCCAGCATAGATGACAGAACAAGATCTTATCTCTGGGAAGGGTTAGGAAATATTACCATTTTTGACAACATGGATAGACCTGAAGGATATTATGCTAAGGCAGACACAGAAAGGCAAATACTCACTTACATGTGGAATCTAAAAATATCCAGAGTAGAACAGCTGGTTAGGTAGTTGCCAGAGCTAAGAGGGTGAGGGAAATATGATCATGTTGACAAAGAGAAAAAACTTTCAGTTATATGATGAACAGGTTCTGGGCGTCTGATATAGAGCATGTGTGGTAATGGCTGTGTGAATTACTTTGATTTTAATCATCATTACAAAATTTGTACATATCCCAAATCAAGGTGTACACCTTGAATATATTCAGTATTTGTCAGTTAAAAACTTTCAAATTAAAAAAAAAATATTTTGAAATAATGGTAGACTCACAAGAAATGCAGAAATAATATTCTGTTCTGCTTCCCCGAACTTGTCCCCCAGTGATACAATCTAAGTAAGAATTGTCAGTTAACTTTTTTTTTTTTTTTTTTTATTGTTGGGGATTCATTGAGGGTGTAAGAAACCAGGTTACACTGATTGCATTTGTTCAGTGAAGTCCCTCTTACAATTGTGTCTTACACCCAAAAGGTGTGTCACACGTGACCCCCCATGTCCCTTCCTCCTTCCCTCTCTCTGCTCTTTCTTTCCCCCACCCCTCCCTCCTTCTTTTTCTCTCTGCTCTCCCCTCCCCATCCCCCACCTGTCATTAATTGTCATTAATTGTCTTCATATTAAAATTGAGTACATAGGATTCATGCTTCTCCATTCTTGTGATGCTTTGCTAAGAATAATGTGTTCCACTTCCATCCAGGTTAATACAAAGGCTGTAAAGTCTCCATTTTTTTTTAATGACTGAATAGTATTCCATGGTGTACATATACCACAGCTTGTTAATCCATTCCTGGGTTGGTGGGCATTTAGGCTGTTTCCATATTAACTTTTTAAAGACCTTTTATACTGAATGTTTCAAACATACGTGATAAGGTACACAACACTTAAGTGTGTAGCCCTGTGAACTGTTGCCAGGCTTCCACT
>CAUYPK010121446.1:0-21222 GCA_963574355.1 Loris lydekkerianus | reverse complement strand
ACCAGGCATTATACTTTTCTGCCCCTCTCCTCTTTGAACAAAGATGTGAAGAAGGTAAGAAGAGGGAAAGCAAGCCGTGCTGATATTTGGAGGAAATGTATTCTAGATAATAGAGAAGGGACATGTGCCCTGATCTACTTGAATAACGGTGTAGAGTCCAGTGTGGCTGGCATAGAATACGGGCAGAGCAAGGAGAGCATGGGTGAATCTGAAAAGTAATGGGCTGAGATCACATAAATTTTGCTTTTACTCTGAGGGAGATGGGGAACTGGTGCAGAGATCTGATCAGGAATGACATGCTGTGTCTTACTTTAGGAGGATCATAGTGGTACTGTTTTAAAAAAATAGACTGTAGACTTTTCTACAGGAGGACTACAGAATGGGAATCCAGTATGTAGAACTGGCACTAATAATGATGGTATCAGGATGATATCAAAGAGACTGGCTGAAAAGAACAGAAGGAGAATGTTGCTGTTAAATGAGAAGACGAGAGTGGAGATGAAATAGTGTGGCTGGAGGCAGCTTTGGATGTGTTAAGTTTGATGTCTGTTTGATACCCAAGTGGAGGTGTCAAGTAGGTAACTGGATATATGAGTCTAGAGTTTAGGGAAGTGATCCCTGCTGGAGATACATAAATTTGGGATAATCTGTGTGGTTAGTACCTAGCAATATGAAATTACACAAAAGAACTAAAGCACCAAGTCTTGAGAGAGGAAATCAGTAGTTCTGAGTAAGGTAGGTTGATGCTTGAGCATTTTATGATTAGCTTGGTACTGCGTGAAAAAGTAGGAAAATTAATGAGGGAGTAGAACCTAAACTGCTTTACGTTTATAATCCCTTGTTGTTAACACATGTAGAAAATGCTGGCATATAAATATCTAAATTACATAATACAGAAGACTTTAAAAGTTTAAAATACATTTGACCTTCATCTGGATACGGGTTCATATTTTCTTAGAATTTCAAATTCTCAAATTGAAATTCAATGTTGCTGTGCTCCATTTCATTTAACTTCTATATCGGATTCTCCCTCAAAGATTCCTTAGATTAAGTTTGTGTCACAAAAGCTAACCAAGGTTGATATTTATACACGTAAAAGGACTAACAAGGTAATTTGATTGTATTTTTCTTTAAGCATAAGTAAACAGGAAGGGAATGGAAGGAATAGATTTGAAAAAAGGAGAAAAGAAGAAAGGGAACAGCTAAATTTGTCCCATGTCTGTATTCAAATCTTGAATGGCAAATTATAAAAGGAGCACCCGATTCCCTAATCACTCACACCCTAATCATGTGAATAATATTCCAGCCAAAACACACTTTCAGATTATTTTATAATGGGAAATAACTAACTTTCTTTGGTATTTAATTGACCCATGGAATTAAGGCTTTGTTAGAGTTGATTTTATGAGGGAGGTTGGCTTTGGAAGCTGGAGAAAAGCAGATGGATTTGGGGAAGGAATTAAGTGTCTGCTGGTAGGAGGGTGATGGGTTGTTTCATTAATAAAATGTGAACAGCAGGAGGATGTTAATGAATAGACACCCCAGAACTTGCATACCAAATTTATTCCACGAAAAAAATCCCTTGAATATGTTAATAAGCAGAGGTATTTTTACCAAGTGCCAAAATAGGAGGAAAAGTCATTACTTAACTTAATGTGTCATTTTAAAAAATCAATTTATGCTACTTGCAGTATAGCACTGCATTTATTCAGCTTGGAGTCTGAAGATAAATGAAAATGTAACTAATAAACATTACCTGATATCATATCACATACTCCATACATTAGGTAATTGACTCCCAAATTTGGAAATTCGTGTCACTGGTTAGCTGGTTATTTTATTTACATAACATACTTTCATTTTTGAAACCTGTTATGGGATGGCATAGATTAAATTCTTAAAATTATTAAATTTTGCTTATTACAAAAGTAACTCATACATATTTTTAAATGTGGAATCTGCAGATAACCCCCAAAAGCATTAAAAACCATCATAATCCCATTATCTAGAGCTTGGCACTGTTAACTTATACTCTTCCCAGATCTTTTCTTTCAAATAACATATGGGCTTACATATATCACCCAAAATGAATTTTAGGAAAGTGCTTCAAATATCTGGAGAACCAAAATCTGTCCAAGAAAATAGTATTGCTTATCAGTGTAGCATAAGTACCAGGGATTTTCCTAATTTTAGGCCCCCCACCCTCTTTATTTTGCATTCATTGACACCAAGACATGCCAATGCAGAAGGATACTGCAAAACTAGTTATTCCGGCATGCCTCACACTTCCTTTTCTAATTTTGCATGTACAGTTAGTGAGGTAAAGTGTCAGGAGTGTCCTGCATTTCAGGCGTCCTGTGCACTCTCCAGCTGGTGGGTGGCTCCACTCATCCCTGTGAGAGAAGCAGCCATGCAGCCCGGGTAGCAACATGGGGTGCATGGCCCTATGTGACATCCACCTCACGATCGTCACGCATCCCCTGACATCCTAATGCAGGAAGTGGGAGCTTCCCTGGATGAGTGACATTCAATTATCCAAGAAAGAAATCCTTAAAGGACCACATGATACAAAGATAAATCACCTTGGCTGACAGCTCCATTACAAAACTGACATGTGGAGAAAAGAAGTAGCCCCATGGGCTGAAGGTATTCTCTCGGCCACTCCACAAGCCACGGTGAGGTCTGGGAAAGGGAAGCGCCCTGAGCAGATGATTTGGGCAAGGCCCAAGAGTCACATCATGCAAGGATTAGATTTTCCCTACAATATAAAGGACTGTGTTTTAGACATAAATTATTTGCTAAATAACTCTCAAGAAGTTCCTGATGAGTAAATGTGGTAATCATTATTATAATATTGTGTCTGACTAGGCTATCCAAAGCTACGCCCTCCTCCTAGCACCCAACTCCTCCCCCAGTTCATCTAGAATAGATTGGTCCCTCCTTATGTTTTATACCATGCTTGGCAACCCTTGCTTCTCTTATTCTTTATATTATCATTAACTAGCACAGTACCAGGCGCTTGGAACACATTGGATGAATATCGGTGTATACTAAACACATGACAAGCATGAAAGCTTCACCAGCTGAACACAATGCAACTGCCCATGCCCCTACCCACAAGGCAAAAGGCAATGACCTGCTTCTTATCTACACTGATGTTTTCAGGAAAAATGTGCTCTTTCGTTTGCCATATACACTCCTCCACCCCCATTTCCACACTGCCCCCTGGCATTAGCAAAAATTGAACTAAGTAAGACTTTTGCTTTTGTCGAAAGGGATATTAATAGTTTCTAAAACATAGGGTAATTGTGAGAAATCACTTACATGATGCAAGGGAAACACTAAGCCCTATGTCTGCCGTATAATAAGAGTTCTGCAAAGTGTTACTATTTGGTTTTTGCCCACTGACTGACTATAGAGGCTCATGACCATAACAATTATTTGGGAGAAAAATATCATTTAGTTCATGATAGAAAAGGTAGAACATGTTAGAATTTATTTCCTTCACACTCATTCCATGAGGTACACGGCTACTTCAGAAGAACAGGTCAGAGAGGAAAAATCCTTCTAAAATGCTACCTACTGCCTGTACAGCTGTATGTATCATAGAGTTTTAGAATTAAAGAGACCTTAATGATAATAAGTCTAGCCTCCAAGTTCACATTTGAATCCTTTCTACAATATTTCAGCATAGGATACTTGGCTCCCATCACCACTGTCGGGTGCCTTTCCCAAATGTGTCCAGGAGGGAAGACCACAGACAAGAACAAGGCAAAGTTGCCAGTTTCTATCCTGGGCTTTTTGTTGTTGTTGTTGTTGTTAACACTATACATTCAACAAAATGAAATTCTACACTTCAGATGACAATACACAGTCTGTCATGGAGGGTTCCTGTTTAACTCTCAAATAATCTTATTTCCATTTTGAATCCAGTAAGATGAAATGTAATGAAAATGTCAAAGGAGGTGACTAAATGACTTAGGCACATTTTCAATTCCTGTGTTGCATTTTTAATAGTGACATTAAAAGTGAATACTGTAGGGACTCTCTCTCTCTCTCTCTCTCTCTCTCTCTCTCTCTCTCTCTCTCATAGGGAAAATGAGGTGTTCTGGAGATACTGCTTTGATATAAGTAAAAGCTTTAAGGAGACAGCTATTTAATTATATATTCATATAAGTGCTGAATAAGAGATACTCTGTAATGAAGGGAGTCCCTATCACAGATTACTCACTACTCGCTCTAGAAATGTTTAGTTCCTGTTTCTTGTTGTTAGGATTGCCAAGGCTGGACAGATCAGAGAAATCTAATTAAATCAGCTGTTTCTTAGGAAACTGCAGGCTTAAAGGAAATTGTTATCTTGACAGGCAAAAAAGTCAGTCATTGATATAAAATGAACCAGAAGTTCACCGTAAAAGATTGTGTTGTGAAATGCCGAAAACACTAAAGAACTAACACACATAAATGCATACAACCTTGTGGACAAGGGAGTTTGACATGCTACTAGCATGTTAAGAGTCTGTTCTATTAAAGAGAACCTGGATATACATCTCTAGAGACTTCAGAAGGACCCTTGTCAGAGTGCAGGTTAACTTCTTTCTTAACTGGTGAAATGTTAAGATAAATTTCACATATGGCCACCTTACGCTTTGTACTCTAGAATGCCATGGTGCATGATGTATGGTGTTATTTCCTGCCATCATCATATTTATGTAGGTAAAATTTAAATAAAACATCTAAGCAACCTTGAAAGTGACAAATAACAGGGCAGGATTTGCAGTGTGTGTGGTGCAGGTGAAGACTTTGCACGTGGCCTCCTCAGATGTTTTCTTCCAGCTCAAATAGGTCCTTCTTTGATACAGAGATTATATTATAAATTAGAAATTAGAAGGTGCTAAAGGCAATAAGTCTTCTTTTCTACCTTAAGTTCCAAAGGAATTTTAGGGAAACAAAAAGGTAATAGAGGCATAAAATTCCTGAGATTAAAAGAGGTCATTGATCGGGGAGTTGGAGGGAGAGATGATTTAGGCAACACTTGCTGAGCGATGAGCAAAACGACTTTCTGATTAAAGCCCTTTCTCCATTTTATAGACATCAGTGAACTTATGAATTTGGTGTGGACATAGGAAAAGAGAATATTTTTAAAAAATTAGATTAAAATTTCTATAATTTGGCAAGATTGTAAGAGGAGTCCAATGTAACTGTTTTAAAGAAAGAAAGGTATAAATAATTCTTGTACTCCCAAGTTGGTGGTCTGACATTCTAATAAGCTACAGATGAATGATAGTAAACCAATTCCTATTCCAGATGTACCTGCTAAGATAATTGGGAAGGCAAGAGTTACGTGGTAAATTATAAGATCAAGATTTATGGTTCAGATTCTAAAGCTGAAGAGTTAAACAAGTCTTAGAGAACTGACTTTATAATAAAATTAAGTATGTGAATTGTGGATTTAATGCTATCATGTCTTCTCTGTTAACCACTCCTGGCACATACTTTCTATTTCTGAACAAAAGCTGACATTCTCTCTGAAGTACCCTAGGCCTAAGTCTCCCCATTATTCTCTCACCATTGAGTTATAGCTGCAACCCATTCTCACCTAACTTTATTCTTCAGAGATGACAGATACGTAATTTGATAAAATCATTATGAAGCATTATTTGGATTTCAACAAGATACCTCAATGCCGTAATTTAAATGTGGACTTCTAAGAAAGATATTCCCAGCTGTGGTGCAGGGCATGAGGCACCTGGGGGCAGATAGGTAGGGATCACATGGATAAGTCCAGGCCTGGGGATAGGATGTCTAGGGTCTAGTGCTACTGTGCCACTGTTTGTCCTGAATCATAGTTCTCTCATCCAAAATAAAACTGAATGTGATCTTTGCTAATATCTGTCATTTAATAATTTGATTTTGCTGCCCACAACTAAAGTACCTATTCAATATCTGTCTTAATCTCTCTCTCTTCCCCCTCTCTTTCTCCATTTCTCAAATTTCCTAACTCATCCTATCTATCTCCAATTATTTTATTTATAAAATAAATCCATATACTAGAATATAGTAATACTTAAATAAATTAGAAACAAAGTTTCTGTACTCAGTAAGGATTATCTTCACAGTGTTAGATGTCAAGAGACAAAAATACAAACTAGTAACTATAGAATTGTCATATTTATGATTTATTTCTGACATTTTTAGATTAAGAAAACCATTTTCAAATATTTTCAAATTAATAAAGTATATCTCTTGCACTACTAGAGAATGGTTTTACAAATAGCCACAACCGTATAAGCAGACTAGATAATAGTGTTAATATACTTAAGAAAAAGTAAGCCCTTGGCATAGACCAGAGATAAACACTCATTTTAGAATAACACAGTGAACGGTGGTGTTTGGCAAAAGTATAAAGTTGGTGTCATCCTTCTTTAGTGTACACTCAGCTCAGGTAATTCCATTTATTCATATAGATGATAGATAGATAGATAGATAGATAGATAGATAGATTCTATATATTAATACATTGTGCTCATTCTTACTGTACTTCAGGTATCTTTGGAGCAACTCTATTCACCTGTGCTCCCATTTCCTGTTTCCTGGACAGATGTGGACTGTGCTAACACTGAACACTTCTGACTGGGAGGAGGGAGCTGAGCGTGTGTTTCAGCCTCCTCCTGTCTCCATTACAGTTGGCATTCCCCCCCTACACAGGTAGCTGTCAGCGGCTGGGTGTGTGCTTCCACCTGAACAGCACACCTGGGTCAGGCCAGGCTAACTTCTAAGAAAAAGTCTTTTTTAGAAAAAAATCTGGAGATATTTTTCACTAAACCCCTATCAGCCATCAGAGATATGATAGAATAGTTAATACTGCTGGTTAGGCAGTGTTTACCTGTTTTGTAGACTTAAACTCTCCCTCAGATGAATTAGCCCCAGGTCTCAGTGAGGAGGACGGGAAGCAGCTCATAGTTGGGAGCCAATTTGGCTAAGGATTCTAGCCATGGTCTCCAGTTCAGTACTTCCCCAAACACAAAAGGCAAGTACCTTACTCTTTTTTGGAATTTGACAATCACATCTTAACTATGGGGGGTGAGGATGTGGTAGGAGAGAGGGTATTTGCTTAAATATCAACTTTAAACCCTAATGTAGTGAATAATCTGTTATTAGCTGATAAATATTTCAGCCAGTCCCATTTAAGATATATGTTTTCCAAATGATAACCTACATTATCTGGAAAGTCCATTGAAAGCCCATGGTGGTAGTAAAGGATTTTATTATTAATTAATGTGAAATTCCTTCTGTGGACCTTCATAGAGACTAATTCTGAATCTTTCAACAGCCTTATAAAGTGGAAATTATTCTTTCTATGGAAAAACAGGATCAGATCAAAGTAATTAGATAATAATTAGCTGAGCCAGAATTTAAACCAAAATACATATCCCAAAGTTCAATCTCTTTTCCAAATACCACATTGCTACTATGAGAGAAAAACCGTATATATTAAATACAAATGATAATTTAATCTAGATTTTTATATCAATCATAGAGGGAAATGCAGATAATAATGTAACTTTCTGATATCAATCAGTAATACCTAAAATTATCTGTGATCATTCTCTTGGTTATTCCTTTACAGTATTTATCACCATTTATATTTAAATATTTATATGGCTATTTAATGTCTATTTATCCAACTTAACTGTATCTGTCATAAGAACAAGAATTATTTTTATTTTCTTCATACTTGTTCACTTAGCAAATAAGTGTCTGACCCACATTAAATTATCAATGTTTATTGCATAAGCTTAAAAACATTCAGTTAGCCATAGTCTCCTTTTTAGGTTCTCCACTGTTTTCCAATGAGAAAAGTTATATGAATGGACTTATCAAATTTTCCCACTCCAGAATATTTTCGGATATATATATATATATATATATATATATATATATAAAAATATATATGCAAATTTTTCCTCTCCAGAATTTTTTTGGATATATATATATATATCCAAAAACATATATATATATATATATATATATATATATATATATATCTGACAATATATATCTATATGTGTGTATGTATATATATGGAGAGAGAGAAAGAGAGAAAACAACTAATTGCATTTGAGAATTCAACCATGAAGACATAAAGAAACAAATGATTTCCATATTTTACTTGAATGTGTTCCTCCTTTATTAATTACTATTAATACTTCCCCCTCCCTGCATTCCCAAATATCCATGTGTGCTGCATGTTCCACTGTTCCCCACTACTGTGTCTTTTCAGAATATGACCCATATGATCAGGCTTTATGACTATTTACATTTGTCTTCTGCTTGGATTGCTTACTGTGCCATCCTCAGTTGTCAGAATGCAACCTTATTTAAGATACGACATTTGTATGAAGACATCCGATGCTCTTTCTAGTCAAAGATAATTTTTGTGACCTCCCATCAAACATCCTTCAGCTGTGTCTATCACAGTCTACCTGGCATTAGAGTTTGCTTTGCACTCCACTTCCCTTAACAAAATTCGGAGCTCCTTCATGTTCCCTTAGTTCCTCATACTGTATCTTGGACAAAGAACATAGTCAATTAGTGCCTATTAAACTGAATTCAGTATCTTTCTTTATAGTGTGGAGATAATGACTTGGTTATAAATAGTAGGATGCTTTATAGTGCCAGGATCATGAAGTGCTGTCAATAGTTAAAATGACATCTTGTTCAATCATGAGCTTATTTGTCTTGTTGGTTGTTTAAAAAATGTGTGTTCAAGCAGCAATTGTTGAAAAGAAATAAGAACATAGAATGAACCAAGAATAAGTTATTATAGGTTATTATAATGGATGCAGACCACATGACTACTTACAAAATTGTTTCAAAAAAGATTTCATATGAGAAATCTTCTTTTATATGAGAAATAGAATTTTAAATTAATGGAATTCTGATAAAAGAATATGTACCTTCTAATCATCATGTTAGATTTTATTTTTACTAGTTTGGCAAACATCTTTCCAATAAATTTATTATTTTTTAACATTAAGTAAAATGTGATATGCTTCTAGTATTTGCAACTGAAGTGGCTGTCATGGTTTTGAAATGAAAGGTTGCTGAACTGACTGGAAACGATAGCAAAGCATAGAGAGGAAAGCCACATGGAGAGACTGTGTTTGTGAACTCTCCGGAGTAACACCACACATAGATTGGGGGGGGACAGTGAGCAATCCCATGGATCTAATTTTCACTGGTTATTTCTTTCCAAGAGAGGCAAATTTACTGTCAATTACAGTTTCTTTGTTGAGTTCTTATGACACCACTGCTCCATTCTCATACCAGTGTATGGCTCACAACTCCCTTCCACCAGTTGAGTAATAACCTAAGTCAGATTCTCCCAGTAGCCAACCCTAAATTAGGTGTTTTTGGAAGTTATATTAAAATTTTAACTCAAAACATAAGCACCATTTTCAGAAGTTGCTTAATTATTATGCAAACACAGGGGAAATCTGACTCAACACATCTTAAATAATTGGTGCTATATATTAAGTGTTGGCTCAGAGCAACTTTCAAAAAACAAATTACTAAGTTGTCATACATCAAGATAGAATTATGTTTCCTATTAGCTGAGATGCAGGCTGTCGTTATTCCGAGCACTGAAGCTGTATCTTCCATCAAAGCAGACAAAGAACTGTGCACACATACAGCTAAACCAATGATGAGGTTGCATCAGAAGTGACAGACATTTATTAGAAATCTGAAATGAAAGTCAAATGAGCATTTCTGAGAAATCATGAAACCTTCAGTGTAAGAAAAAAAAAATTACCAAGAAAGGTTAGTGTACATTGATCTTTAAGAAGAATGGTAGGATGCAACTGGTTGCTTTTGAAATGTCCATATGCAAACCGTGATTCTTTTCCTTAATTTTTTCAATTACGGTAGTTCTTTTGCCTGCAAAGCATCATTCTGAAAGTGTGATTCACAGATTCTTAGTCATTCCTGAGTCACTTTCAGGTGTCTATGAAGTCAAAACTATTTGCATAATAATGCCAAGATGTTAGTTGGCTTTTTTACTGGGTTGACATTTGTGCTGATGAAAAAAAGCAATGGTGGATAAAACTGTTGGTTCTTTAGCTTGAATCAAGGCAGTGGCACTGAACCTATATTACTCTAAGCCAGTGATTCTCAACCTTCCTAGTACCACAATGTATTTTCATTGTTAAAAAGGGGTTGCGACCCACGGGTTGAGAACCGTTGCTCTAAGCCATGGTGGTTTCTATTGCCAGGTACTCACAGGAACAAAAACCACTTTCACTTAAGGATGTTGAAACACTTAAAAGTAGTAAGCTTATTAAATTACAGATTGTACTAAATCTATGATCTTTAATACTGTCTTCTTTTTTCTTGTGAACCAAGTGTTTTATGCATACATCACACTTTTAATGAAATAATTTATAAGATTATAATAAAAATGTGAAGTTTTATGATTTATATTCTGATATTCTCATAGGGTATTTTAAAAAAGTAATTAAAGAGGTCAAAATATATTTCAGTGTGATGATGGGATGTTCTAATGGGCATTGGGTGGAAGTTGTAGGAGCTGAGCTTGTCAAATCTAGAAGTATCTTAGTTAAAACTAGACAATATTTTGGAGGGATGCTCCAGATTCTCTGGTACAAATGAAAGCATATGCTGCCTGAAATTTGAATGGATAACCTCAAGAGTTATACTCAAAATGAATTTCTTAGCAACTACTCTCCCCAAGGTCTGAACATTTGATTTGATCGTGTTCTCTCACTAGAGTACACATTTTGCACAAGTAGCTCAAATATAAACAGGTCAAAAGAAAAAAAATACAAGAAAAGGGGAGGGAGGGGAGGAAAACAAAAGGTCATTTACTCTAAGAATCCAGGTTTATGTCCAAAGAGGTCCAAATTATAACTGATCTTGAATCTACCAAATTCACAAGCTTTCTCAAAGGAAACAAGGTGAGAACAACTTAAGATGATCTCTGAGTCTGTAGATAAAGGAAGCTCAGCAGCGTACAGCCTCTGGGATCTACATTCCCATTGGAATAAAGGAATTTCTAAGCCATAATGCTTCATTTTCATCTACTACTTATTTCTGAATGGTTAGCTGTGATCCAGTCAATTTAGGTCACCATCCCTATGAAATTGGGCCTTCACCAGCTCCATTTCCTCTCACCTCATTACATTGTCCTGTTTGGTTTTTCTTCTGAGTGTACTCACCCTTCACCTTTCTTTTATTCAACAGTTAATTGGATTAAGAGTAGTCTTTACAGTCTATCATTTCTATTATTTATTATTTCTATTTCCATCTTTCTACAAATGTTATATAAGAGTTCCCCTATTGTCATAGAGTTGTCCACTATCACTATTTTCACAAATCCGTCTAGCATCCAGATTTTCTGCAGTTCATTTTTTTTAATTCCAAGACACCACATTTTGCAACATATAATAATCTAAGTTATTTCAGCTTCCAATAAAATGCCTTTACTTGGATTGTCATCAGAAATAAATAACCCATTCTGAGATGCTTGGCCTGTCTGTGGTTCAAGGATGTGCTCCTGAATGAGTTGACATGCCCTGTGCATAGCTGCTACTGACTCATGCTGAGTAATCTTCACTGCATTGCAGTGGCAGGTACAAACTGTGAGGACAGAGCTACCATTTTCCTAGGTGATAGGACAGCTCTCGCTAAGGTTCCTTATTCCTCATCACCCCACTGGAACCTATTCTGGCCAAGTTTACTCTTGTCTTCCCTGCTGATAAGGCTAGCATTCACTGTCCAGTCCTCATCTGGTTTCTATCCAACACCCCACTGACTACAGGGACACCGGGCTACCTTGACCACCCTGCCTTGCTCTCTCCTGCCTTCCTCTGATCATTCCTTTGCAGTCTCACAGGCTGTTACTCCAAGTTAAATACTTTGTCCCTAGTCCCTCTTCTCTTATTCCACTCCCTTGCCTAGTTGATCATTCTCACTCCTGGGAATTGTATTTCCCAGATCTGCAGAAAGAGACTAGACTCCCTCCCTGTGTTTCTTATCCCAGTCTATATCATATTTCCCCAAGATCTCTTACAAATGTATCGCGTTCATCTTACTAAAAAATATACTTGTCACCTCTCTCCTGCCTGCACCCTTCCCAAACCTGCTCCAGCTCCCACATCTCTAATCTCAGTGATAGCACAATCTAACCAACTGTCAACGACAGGAAGGGGACAAGCATCCTGGACACACCCTCTCCATAGCTCCTTCATCCAGTCACCTAAGTCCTAAAGATTTCAACTCCTAAACATCTGTGGGAATAGGTAGGCTGAGATCCCATGGAAAAAAGCCCTGGTGAAGCGTGCAGGCAGCCACCTCTGTACTACTAATTGAGAAGAAAGGAGTCTGAAGGTGCCCAGTCAGGGGAATGTCCATGTGACTATCCCTGCCTGGGGAAATCAGCAGTGCAGGTAGCTGAGACTATCAACTAGTAGCTTTGGCTAGAGAAGCTGAGAGGTCTGAGGAGGTGAGACTTGCTCTTCCCCCTCTCTTCCAGATGCACTGTTATCTGGCCACCTCAGATGTTCCATCACCTTATGTCCCTGCTTACCCTTTACTCAGCCTTCCTGGGGCTGTAGTCCCTCCTCTCTCATTCTTAACCTTGAGTCCTAATTACCTTGTGTGCTAATAACTGCTGTGCCTCCTTGCACATGTACTGCGTTATGTACACAATAAAAAGATTCTGAGAAACAGGGCAGGTGCTGCATTGTTCTCACACTACCACCCTAGGCACGTGGAACAGTGTATGCCCTTACAGCTTTCCAGTTTTATGTACTGAGTTTGGTGTAAGTTTCTCTTTCTTTCCTGAGCACCTTCTCCCTTGCTGGCCAATGTCTCAGGTTGGGTGTCAGGTCACTAGACACCCAACAAACATCTGTTGAGCTTTCCTCCTATCCTACTCTATGCTATCATCATCTCTTGCCCAAGCTACAGCAAGAGCTTTCCAACTTGTCCTCCCAGGTCTCTTCTTGCCCTTCAATACATTCTCTGTATCTCAGCCATAGATCCTATCTTTTTAACAGTCTGTTTGATGAAATGGAAATACTTACAAAGCATCTCCACATACTGAATTATGATGGTTGTCTCATGGAAAAGCAATTGTTTAAGTTCAATTTTTATTGGAAAGTACTGATAAACTATGATAACCTTATTCAGACTTGGATATTTGTCAAATTCTTGAGAATTTGAGAATGAGTCTGTCACTTTAAGAAAAACAATAGTACATTTTTGCCAATGATAAAATTTGAAATTTTGAGTATAAATTATAATTTTGGAGCACTCGTATCAGCCAACATGACCTTGACAGCATTCCAATACTAAAGACTTTTCTGATGAGACTGTTGTGACAGCAACAAACATGATCTGTTGTTGTTGAAGCTGTTACCACATAAAAGGATACTCTATCAACATTAGGAAGAGGTGCGTAACCCAGGAAAGGAACTGCTCTAAATGACCAACAAATGATATTCTGAAGTTTCTTCGAACTAAAGATAAACAAATGGATTTTTACAAAACAATGTATGACAAATTTATTTGTTTTATATGATTTCATATTTCACAATGCAACTTTCATTTAAGAAACTGTCATGTGTTGAGTTTGGTACAGTATTAAATAAAACCACCTTCAATAAATTGGAAAAGGCTATAAAACATACTTTTTTCCTCAACTATGTATCTATGAAAGGCTGAATTTCTTCATGTGTTTTAAGCAAGAAATGAAACAAAAAGTCAATGCAGAAGTAGCTACGGGAATCCAGATATCTTCTATTAAAGTAGACCCTAAAAAATTTGGATAATAGTAGACCAATGTCACTCTTAATGTTAATTATTTTTTGTTTTGGAAAATAACATTTTATTTTTAAAAAGTTATTTAGTATAACATATGGTGAAAGTATTAATGTCATTTTTAAACAGATTAATGTATAAATAATTAAAGCTTCTCAGCTTTCATGTCTAAAATGGTAAATATTAACAAATATAACCCATGTTAAAAAAAATAGGACTTTGGTTTCCTCAATAATTCTTAAAAAGGCAGCCTAGGAAAACAAAAGGTTTCAAAACTATTATAATATGTATAATATGTAATGCAGTGCTGAACAAATACTGTTGTTTGTTGATTGATTGATTGTGATATCATCATTTAATCTTCTCTGAGCTGGAGTCCCAAATAATAATTCAGTTATATGAAAATGAGTTTTTCTAAATTTTGTTTTGCAGTTTTAAAGGTAATCTATTTTTTTCTAAACTGCTTTCTAAATTTTGCTTTCCAATCTCAAAGATATGCATCTGTAACCTACAAATTTTACCTCTGGGAATTTACCTTAAGAGAATAATTGAACAAGTGTGCAAAAGACATGTATTTAAATATTTACACTTCAGTGTTTTTATAGTAATAAAAATATGAAGCTAGATATGGATCTATAGTGAATTATTTAAATAAATGATGGTATAGCCATATGAGGGTCTGTTAAGGAGTCACTAAAGCAACAATATAATTGTAGGGGTATTGAACCAAGTATGTATTTCTTATATAAAACCTAAAAGCAGACAAAAAGATAATATGAAGTCATGATTTCCCCAACCATTCACCTCCCACTCCATGGCTTAGTAAGGCTTAAAAAGAAGCTTAATTTTAACTTTTATGATAAATAAATTTTTAGCAAATATCTTAATATACTTGTTGTTGAAAAAATATTTAAACTTAAATGTTTTAAATTATATTTTTCTTAAAATTTTCTCAAGGTAAATGGTGGAAGGTGTTGGGGATATATTTCTCATTTTAAATATGTTTTCTTGGGCTGGGTATGGTGGCTCAGGTCTATCATCCTAGCACTTTGAGAAGCCATGATGAGAAGATCACTTGAGGTCAGGAGTTCAAGACCATCCTGAGCAATATAGCAAAATTGCATGTCTACAAAAAGAAAGATGAGCTGGGCATGATGGCAACCACCTGTAGCCTCAGCTACTTGGAAAGCTGAGCCAGGAGGATCACTTAAGCTAGAAGTGTGGGGTTGCAGTGAGCTATAATGATGCTAGACAATAGACCATGACCTTGTCTCAAAAACAAAAAACAAACACAAAAACAAAATTGCTTATCAACACACTTACTTAAAACTTGCCAAGTCCATTTAGGAGTAATAACTTTACTTATCAATAGAAAACATCAACTAAATGTTAAGCTGTTACTAAATATGGTATTTTGGGACTAGAAATATAAACAGAACAGTAATTTCTTAAATTTACAATCAATTTTCCTATTTCAAAGATAAATATACATGTATGTTGCTATAACATAAACATTTTATTAACTGACAGAAGAATTTTATTTATACTCAGAATATCATCTTTTCTTTCATTTTATTTATCACCTAATCATATGTAGTTTTTCTTTAAGGTCTAGCAAAAACAAACCAAGTGAAAACAATGCTTTCTAATATCTTTCTGCATCTTATACAGACCCTGAAAACCTGCTTTGAAAAATTGATTTAAAGTAACAAGAAGGAATTTACCTAACAGATGCAATCAGTGTAACCTGGTTCTTTGTCCCTCAATTAATCCCCAATAATACAAAAAAAAAAAAAAAAAAAAAAGGTAAACATAATGGGTAAGTTGAACTAATTTAATGGGTCCCCAGTACTATTTGGAAAAAAAGTGCTACATTAGAAAAAGAAATACCACTCAACAAATCAACTGATTCATTAATATTTTGTGTAGACTTGTCTTTGTCTACAAAATGATGTTTACTATCTAAAAACAAACATAAAACATGAGAAACTGAAATGCTGGCTTAGATTAGGCTTTCACAAAATTCTCTGAAATGGGGAACCTTTGTGCAGAAGGTTTATGTAGTAGGGCTCTTGGAAGATTCACCTTCATGCAGTCAGAGGGGCAAGACTGAGCAGAGAGCAAAGCCTGTATACCAAGTGGCTGCAGGTGCGGCTTCATGTGATTGCATGTGGAGCTCTAGAGCTGGAATGGTTTCCCAGAGTTGCTCCAATTTTAAATAAATGGCAGCGCCTTTACATCCTTGTAGCATCTGGTGGCTGAGCATGAGTTCTCATCTAGGAAGGACATGGCCATGGGTGAGGCAGTTCTCAATGAGATAAAGAACTGTGAGCTGGCAGTAATTGTCTCAACAGCTGGACAGTGGTTACAGAAGCCTGGAAAGGACACTGGAGATACCACTGTATCCATTAGAAGTGTCCATAAACTAAAGTATATTCATTTCCAATATACACATGCCCATTTCCTTATATATTGGAGATGTCTAAAATAAAACCCACGTTCTTCACACGGTATTTTTTAAAGATCAGAATCAAAATACACAACAGTCAGCAGGAAAAATGAGAGCTAAATTATAAAACATGGAGGAGATTTGTACTACAACTGAAAATTAAATCCAGAGTTGAGCTTAGCAGTAGCCAAGGTAAGAAACAAACTGAGATGATGTGGCTTCTTCTAAGCAAAGAGAGGAAAAACATTTGCTTTCAGGGAAAATAAATATTTTCTTATTTTTTAGCTTAGTTATAATTTATCACATGAAAAAAGATGTTGGATGCCAACAGGTTTAATATCTGCACAAAAATAGTTTTGTCATTCAGCTATCGCTTACATTGGTAAAATTGGAAAGCTGATGGAGGAATCAATTGCTACAAATCACCACTAAGCAGAAGTAAGCCCAAGTGCATTGTTTTCTAATGCCCTAACATAAGCCTACCTAGAGAAATGAATTGGATTCATGTCTTTTAGATCGATATTTATGAGAAACATTTGTTTCAACCAAATTTGCCTGGAGCTAAAAAATAGTCATTTCAAGATTGAGCTCTCAGGCAAGTACCTGGCACATCTATAGTCCATGGTGATGATCGAAAAGATACCAGATGGTCTGGCAGCAAGGTTGCATTCTGTTATGGAAATTAAGGAGCTGAATTAGATTCTCACCCACTTGGAGGATCAGCCCTTGTCCACATGGAGGTGAACAGTAGGGGACCTATGGGTAGGTCGATTTTTAAAAAGAGCTTTAAATATCCATCGACTGAAGATTTTCTCTGTGTTATCAAAAAAGTCATCTCAGTTAGACTGGTGTTGGCTGCCCAGAAGACTAACTTGAGAAAAATTTTGAGGCACTCTCAGTATTCTGTGGCAAAAACTGTCACGACTTATTAGCAAAATCTGCCATGGACAAAAGAGCAAGCATGCTATTTACTAACCAGGATTTACTCCTACGGAGATCTGCACCACACAGTTGGGAAGACTCTGGCTTAGATCATTTTTGGAAGTGATGAATCTCAATTGGCTTCTCTAGAATATATGATTGTGAGTATCACTGCCTTGTCTGAGCTGCGAAATATACTCCTAAAAGACACTTGATGAAAGTATTGACTGTGGCTCATGTATAGTTAGACCATGCCAAATGCAAATTTGCTTTTAGCCTGGCTGCTACGGAGTCGATAGGCTCTGGGAATCACATCCAAGTTGTTTGGCTGCTCAAGAAACATTCCAATTTCTGATTGTGCAACAATGTCATTTAAAAAAGAAGGAAATGTCTGACTTTCCTAACAGCAGGAGGACAGGATATATAACATCCATCAAATTACTGTAAAATGCTAAATATGCATATTCAGGTATATGTGCATGTGTACTAGGAGGGTTAAATACATCCCCATAGATTGTGAGATTTTGATCTTTGTAGTACGGTCTTTTTATCCACCCCTCCCTCTATTTAAGATAGTAACTTTCTGTCACCACTACTCTGATGTTCCTTGTTTAGTTTCCCTACCTCCTTTTCCCAAACAACCCTAGTTGTCATTTCTAATGCACTGTATAATTCACACATACATTTTTTTCCATTGATTTTTCCTTCCCCACAAGAATGTCTGCTCCTTATGGGCAGGGATTTTGGTCTGTTTTATTTATTTCTACACACCAGTGTATAGAATGGTGGCACTACACACAGTGGGAACTCAAAAAATAAGTTGCTGTTGAATAGTTAATGAACACACCCACCAATGGATGTTGCCTAGCCATGCTGAGTCTATAATTAATATATGTTGATTTGAAATCTAAATAAGATTTTCTCTTGTGTGGGAATCACATGGCTTGATCCAGACATACTCCACTCTGTAGACTGTGAGGAGGCAGATGATAGATCAAAACAGACTAGTGTCAAAGTGTTGGGTTGTTCTTCAGTGCTTTGTAAAAATGAAATCAAGTATTTGAGAAGATCATTCATTCTATAGACTGCTAAGTCAGTATCTCTGTGAAGTTCAATCCTGATGAATGTTGCCACTCTCTTCAAAAATTTCCAAAGATGATCAAAATCCATATTCTTTGGTTGGGCTGGAATTCATTAATTTCTTCCTTCTTGGCATAATTTCCTGGTCAAATCTTATAATCTTGTTTCTGTTGCCACTAGATTTTACACTATACCCTATTAATACTAATTCTCCAATACATTTTGGTGTAAATAAACTATGGTAAAATACAAATTTCTAATGACCAAACACTAAGAAGATGTTGAGTCTATTTCATTCTTCCATATTCTGGAAGAATTGTCTATGTGAGCAGGTTTGTTTGAGGAAGGAGAGAACTTGAGAAAATTGTTATATTAGCTATTTTGAGTAAAGTTTAACTGCCTCCATAGTAACTGGTCTTATATGGTAAAATTGTATGGTAATTAACATAAATGCATAGGGTTCTTTGATCAGAACACTTAATGAAACAAAAGATGTGAAGAGAAATGCACTTTTTCCAAAGAAGAAGCTGGCTACTGGTAAGCATGTATTTGTGTGTGTACTTGTCCATTCACTTCCTGAATAATGGATTGTAAGACCCAGGAGAACAACACTATGGTCAGAGTTCTTGGCTACTAAATATCACACATCACGGGGCCTGTGGAATCAAGGGGGGACTTTAGTTCACAAGACAGTTTCTTTTTTTATTTTTTAGTTATAATGTTTGTGTTTATTAGTCAAAATTTAGTAAGTATTTTATTTTACTATATTTCAGATTAATGATTAATATGTGGATACAAATGATTAGGTTACAATGTTTGTATTTGTTACTCAAAGTCCAGGTTGTTGAGCCCTTCACTCAGGGGTGTGCTGTAAACCCTTCCGCTGTGCGCATTAGATGAACACTTACTAATCCCCTCTCCCCTGCTCTCTCCTTTCCACCTGCTGCCCACTTGAATTTAAATGTGTTTTTCTTATGTGAGCATGTAGTTGTTTATTAATTGGTTTAATATTCATATTAAATACATTGGATACTTGTTTTTCCATTTTTGTGCTACTTTATGAAGGAGAATGTTCTTCAACTACATCAGGTTAATACAAAAGATGTAAAACCTTCATCTTATTTAACAGGACACTTTCTAATCATTTAATGTGCATTCTTCCAAGATTCTAATGAAAAGTCTGAATACATTCACCAGCTGTATTCAGTTGCCTTTATAGTACGCAGCATGGTCCATATGAAAAACACGAGCAAAAACAAACTTAATAATAACTGGAGATCATAGCTTTTAGTTTCCATGGAGAAGCTGTAAAGGGAACAGATATGTGAATTCTTTCCTACAGGTTGTCGTTGTGGCTGTCTTAGGTGCTATTAAGTCAGTGAGATATTACAGAAGGTGCAGGTCCTAATGGCACACTCTGCCTCAGTCTGTTGGGGGACACATTTAGAGTGCAAGACATCATTAGACACACCCCTTGGGCACTGGTATTCTTATTGCCAGTAAAGGTAACACTTGAAGATGCAAATCTATAGCCATTTGACAATAGTTCTGTACTTATAAAATGAAAATTGTTACCCAAAATAGTAATATAAAAACATAAGAAAAAAGGTCTCACAAATAAAGTACTGAAGAGACGCTAGCAAAATGGTATCTTAGGAAGTTCTGACAATAGTAATGATAATTTAGTGCTTACCATGTGCGAGACACTGTTCTAAACATCTCACTTTTATAAACTAATCCTACATCATCCTTATAAGTAGATTCTGGGGTTATATTCATTCAGCTAAAGAAAAATTTGACACATATATAGGTTAAGTAATTTGTCCAAGATTACACAGCCAATGTGTGTCATAACCTGGACTTAAATTCAGGCATTGTGTTACAAAGACAATTTTAACCACTCTATACCACATGGTCTCCTAAACTGGCAATCTTTGTTAAAACAGATGGAAGATTAATGTCCCCGTCTGTAGTAATCCACACATATATAGCCATCAATCATTACCTCTTTTTAACTCTATCTTTACCCATAAACACCTTGATTGGTTGATGTGGTATATGTTACAGTGTGGCCCAGAGTCCACCTACCTCAGAACTACCCAAGGAATATAGGTTCCTGAACATCCTCCCATCCTCCCTAAACAGAACATATGGGGGTGGGTACCAGAAATCTATATTTAAAAATTAATTTATCTTATTTATAAAAAGGTCAAAACTAAGACATCTAAGCATTAAAGGATATATGCATGTTTATTTATTCATTTCAATAACTTTTAATTGATAGACACTATGTACATTCATATTAGATAAACTATAAGGAAAAACTAAGGGATGACTACATGGAGCCCTGGGTAATGGTCTTGTCTGGTAGGGAGAGGACATGGTGTCCCAGGGATAAACATACTGGGGAGATTCAAAGTCACATCTGATCTTAAGCTGGGTTTGAGTAAACAGGCATTTATTTTGTCTTTACTAAACTTATACACAATTAAAAGTTTCAAAATGTGATTCAGTAGATATCCAGGTAGTTTTTATATGGACTAAAGTTTGAGGGCCTCTGATTTGGTTAAGGCAGAGAACATTTGATTAGAAGAAAAGCATATTTGGCTTGCTTTTTATTATAAGAAGTTTAAAACATAATTCTTACATGTTATCTCTGTTTAGAAAATTACCAGACTCATTTGGCAAGTAGACACATCCATGTAGGCAATTTCAATCTGATAACATTTCTTTTTTTTTTTTTTCCAGCCTTTAAAAAATGCTTTATTATTATTGTTTAAATAATTTTTTTTCTTTTTTTTTTATTATAGATAAAAATATGCACCATAGATGTGGCCCAACCCATCACCCTCCCTCCACTCAAACCTCCCCCCTCCCTTCCCCTTCCTTGGTCCTTTCCTCATAGTCTTGTGGTATAGTTGGGTTATAGC
>CAUYPK010121445.1:0-18253 GCA_963574355.1 Loris lydekkerianus | reverse complement strand
AAATCTAGTTTTGTTAGCAAGAAGGAAAGGGGAAAGATGCATATTGCATATATAAATTAGAAAATTTACTGTAGAGATACAAAAGAAATAGAGGCATGAAGAAACATGAACTTTATGAACTTGTTTAACTTTGGCCTAGTCTAGGGTTAAGGGAACATGTAAGGCCAATACTGGACACCATTGTAAAGAGTCACCGGTTTCTCTTCTGCCTCCCTTTCCTCTCCATGTTTTCATCCCTCCCTAGGCCTTACCAGGTGCTCCGTGACTGAAGGTTTTCTGCATGTACTTTGGTCAAAGCTTGCTCTCAGAAGAGCACCTTCTATCAGTGTGGACTCCCTCCTTGAATAAATTTATAAATTTAAGTCATTGAAATAAAAAAAAATACTTTCATTCTGTTATTTTTTAATTTTTTTTTATTGACACATAGCTGTGTACATTAATGCGATCATAAGGCACCATACACTGGTTTTATAGACCGTTTGACACATTTTCATCACACTGGTTAACATAGCCTTCCTGGCATTTTCTTACACCTGTGGTACATCTTACAAGGGTATATGTGAAACTTAGTAAATGTAGAGTGTAAATGTCTTAACACGAAAATACTGTTTTTATAAAGTTGTCATTAATTGATCATCTCAAAGTCACTGATACATTTTTAAAAGCAATTAAAAACCAGTCTTAAAATGTACAGTCTAATGGTGACATTTATAATTAGATTAAGAATCAGCAAAATGTTTCTTAAAGGCTCAAACAGTAAATATGTTGAGCTTTGAAGGCCATGAGAATTCTGTTGCTAGTCCCCAACTTTGCAGCTGTAGCAGAAAAGCAGCCGTAGACCATGTGTCAACAAATGGATCCGATGGCTGTATTCCAATAAAATTTTATTTACAGAACACATGGCAGGTCAGCCCTAACACAAAGGCTGAAGTCTACCACCCCTGATCTAGATCACTGATAATGACCTCCTGCTAGAATCACCTCTAAACTATAATCAAGTGTGAAGATTCAAACAACTCATGTGCTTTCATGTGTTATCTGCCTCAGGAAATTATTTGGGAGCAACAGAATAAAAGAGCTCTCTAATGTTTTTAACATGCTATACACAGAATTTCATGTAAATATTTCTATGTTCTCAAATCATTGTGTTATCTGTTCACAAATATAAGCTTTCATTCTTTCACGCATTCCAATTCATTCCATTGTTTCTTCATCCACTGAAGACATTTATGAATGTCTGATAAAGTCATGAAAATTTGATGATAATCCCCATTTCGATTAAGAAGGGTTTATACTTTCTTCTTGGGTTGACTTTATTTTAATCTCATGAATTTCGTATTATCCCTGTAATTGAAATATAGTCTGAAATATTTGCCAGTCTCATCTGGAATTGTCTTTGTGGAGAAGACAAATTGGACAAAAGAGAGCAAGTAAAATTAGCCAACTAAAAAAGACAGCACATTTTAAAGAGAAATAAAATATGAAGCATGATAAACACCAGACTTAGCACAAAGAATTTTTTTGAAGGGAACATTTTAAAATACCATATAATAGATACTTCTGCCTTATGATATACAATATCAGATGATCCTAGTTAAATAAATAGGAGCAGATTCATTGGCATGTATCTTAGATAAATTCTCAAAAAATGTGGTTTATAACTTGAAAACCCTTCGAAGGTCTAGTTCAAATCTAAAATTAAATTGAAACGACTATGTTTTGAGAGGCTGTATTTTTAAATCACTCTGACATTTAGAGCTGAAAGAAACCATGTCCTCTAAAAATACACAGGCACATTGCCTTCCTCATCCAGGGTAGACATTGATAATCTATCACTATCAATCAATCAAAGCAGTGTTTCTGCAGTCATAAAAATCCTGTGTGATAATATATCCCAGATTCTACTGCCAATTAATCGGATCGCATCTGCAGGTCAGGTATGTCATTGTCATCTCCAATGTCCAATTCCCTCATTCTACACATTAGGAATCTAAAACACACTAAGGTCAAAGGATCTCTCCAAGAAATACAATTCTCCAGGCACGCAGTTCTCAGGGCCTACTTCTGTTTTCCTAATGCCAGGTTACGGCTAGGGCTGGGTAGGAGTGGTCATGACTGCGATTTGAGGTCTAAACACAAGCAGACTGAACATATTTATGGAGTATCTACTAAGTGCAAGAAACTATCCCTGAGTGTTGGGAATTCAACAAAAAACAGGGCAGATGAGGCTCTTGTGGATATGAGGGATAAAAAGAATAAGGTGGCTTCAGCCGGTGATCCTCTCTGAGGAATGCTTGGCTGATAATGAAAACCTGGTTCCCTAATGAATGGTCCGGTACAGCCCGCGGGGCCCTGCAGGTGGGAGGGGGCGGCGGTGGGCGGAGCCAGAGCTGCGAGGTCTAAGCCCTGCTGGGAGGAGAGAAGGTAGCGGCGGCGCTCGGTTATGCTCAGAGGGGTGGACGAGGACCCAGGGACAGTCTGGGCCTGGGTGTGGCGTGTGGTCCAAGATGGACAGGCCCCCGGGAGTGGTGATGACAGAGGCCCTGGATTAAGACGCGTGGAAATGAGTAGAGACAGTGAACACGGACGAAACTGGTGAGCAGTTTTACTGTGACAAGGAGCAACCTTGGCTAGAGAGAATTGAGCATTAGGGGGAAAAAAGTTTTTTTTTGAGAGTCTCACTCTGTCCTTAGGTACATTGCCATGGAGTCAGCTCGCAGCAACTTCAAACTTTTGGGCTCAAGCCATCCCCCTGCCTCAGCCCCCTGAGTAGCTGGGACTGCAGGTGTCTGCCAAGAAGCCCGGCTAGGTTTATGTTTGTTTGTTTTTTCTATTTTTAGTTGAGAGGTGTTTTCCAAATACCAGGTTATGCCTGGGGTATAACTCAGATGATCCACCGGCCTCAGCTCCCAGAGTACTAGGATAACAGGCCTGAGCCGCCTCACCCGGCGGAAAAGAAAAAAAAAAAGACTTCTTTGAAGGCCAGAAGAACTTGGTCTATGCCGAGTGAGCTTTGCAAGGGAGCAATTGATATTGGAAAAAGAGATAATTGCTGACGCCAAATCTTTGAGTCCTTGAAAAGGCAAGGGGTGTTTGGGTCTGCAGAATAAAAAGATGGAATGTCTGGCCTTTATGGGGACAGGGACAAAAATGTAGATAGATATGACGTTAACGCGACCATGTTTCTAAAGATGAATTCATATATGCACGTTCTTATGCTACAGAGCATGTGCTCCAGAAGAGCACGGGCTCTTGTCCATTTCATTCTCTGTTGTAAACTCAAGAGTCTAGAACGCTGCTTGGTGACGTTAGGCACTCTGTAAGCTTTTGTGGAAGGAAAGGTAAGTCAGTCTGGTTTTACAAATGACCACAAGGTGGCAGGCTCATCAAGAAAACAGTGAATGCTTGGCTAACTTCTATAGCATAGCAAATGCTAAGCCCAGAAAAACGATGACCTTTAAGAGAACATCCTGATAAAGTGCAGCATTAGGATGTGCATGTGCTGGTTTGTCTTGTGACAGACAAGACTTTATGCAACCACGAGAAAAGAAATAAAAGACAAAGATTAGGTAGGTACCCAAAAGCTTAAGAGAGGCTTCCAATGATGTGAAAGTATTTTTTCCTTTAAAAATTGTTTCCCCTTAAAATAACAACACTTAACTGCCTCCCAGCTAGTTCTCACATTTAGCAAACTTCAAAGGCACATGATAATTGTAAAACACAAGAGAATTCCCAAAAGGAAAGAGGATCCTGTCCGAGATCACCTAAGGTGTCTGAAATCCAGACTTTAGGATTGAATTTCATTTGTATAAATAAGAATAAATTGGCACTTTTGAAAATAAATCTGTTGGTGTTATTTCTTGTAGATAATATCTTAACATTTTATTTTTCTTTCTTAACTACACTTGAGAATATTGAAAATTCAGGTGTAAATTAATTTTTTCCTTTTTTTTAAATGGCATACGGGGTTTGATTCTAAGATTTGTGGGTGATTACATCTTCAACGTGGCATTTGTGTTTTGTTTTGCTTTGCTTGAATTTTAATTACAAATCTTTTAGGTTTTCAAATCCATGGCTTCCTTTGTAGGGTTTCAGAATTGGGTGGCATCCTTCCCTCACTTCATTTTCCTCATCAGTAAAATGCAGATAATGATCATATCTACCTATGGTAGGCTGTTTTATTTAAAATATTTGCCACCCATCCCTGGTGGAGGATTGTATTTCCCCACCCATTGATATCAGAAGTGCCCTGTCATTTGAGATGCCTCTCAAATGTAGATGTAGAAGGATAAATCTCCTTTTCCCAGTGAGCTGAGAAGTAACCCTGTGAATCACTTTGGCGGTTGGAGTGAAGGGAAACATGATATGTGTGACTTACAAGCAAAAGTGTGAGAATGAGCTCCTGATTCCTCTTCCTTCCTCTTCACCCCAAGACTACTAATGTCTACCCAACTGCCATTCTACTTTCTGGGTCCCCCCGATATTGCCCCACAATGGACATGTCCTGTGGAGGAGAAATAAACGTGAATTGGTCTGTCTTTGAGATCTGGGGGCTAAATTATAGTGTAGCATAACTTAATCTAAATGGTCTAATACAAATATGGTGGTTTGAGTGTAATATGAAATATTTAGCCCCAAGTGTGATCTATCTTAAGCAATTATTATTAATTAATAGTAATTAAGTTATTAATATCACTGATTATTAGTCAGTCAGTCATTATACCTGCCATATGGATGGTAAAACACATTATCTAATTTCCCTTACAAGGTGTTGGTATCATGGAAAGGTTTAAAATGGGATTTAGAGCCCAATAAAGAGGCTAAAACATTCTCTAGGAAAGCAATGAAAAGTGTATTTGATTAAGTGCCGTCCTGGAATGGATGCTCAAGTACATTTACAGGACAATTAGTGTTAATTGCCCTGACACTGATGTTCTGCCTTTGTGGCCTCTGTTATCACAGGGTACACATTTCTTTGACTGTAAAACACAACTAATCAAAATAAATTACTTAAACTAATATATTCTAAATCTTTTTCTTTCTTTTCTTTTTTTTTCTTTTCTTTTTTTTTTTTTTTTTTTTTTTAGATAGAGTCTTACTCTGTCACCCTTGCTAGAGTGCTATGGCATCGTAGCTCACAGCAACCTCAAGCTCTTGGGCTCAAGACACCCTCTTGTCTCAGGCTTCCAAGTAGCTGGGACTACATGCACTCACCACAATGCCCAGCTAGTTTTTCTATTTTTTTTTTTTTTTTTTTTTTCCAGTAGAGACAGGGTCTTGCTCTTTCTCGCTGGTTTTGAACTCTTAGCTCAAGTGATTCATCTGCCTCAGCCTCCCAGAGTGCTGGGATTACAGGCATGAGCCACCATCCCCAACCTTGATATCCTATTTTTTTTAAATTTAGTTTTGTTGAATACTTTTCTTCTTCCACTTAAGATATTGAGTTCTTAGCATCTAAGAAATTAAATGTCACACTCCCCTACCTGTGCTCAAGTAGAATAACAAAGCAAGGCCTATATGGTGTGAAATTAGAATTATTTTTAAAATCCTCTGGCCATCTCTGAATGCCAACAATGTAAGAAGATGCCTTCTAATGCCCTGAAGAATGCGATTTTACTTTCCAGTTGAGGTCAAATTAGAGTTCTTAATACAGTTATTTGCCAAGAGATATGGTGTCTGACAGGCAGTTCCCACTGATTCTTTCAAGCCAGATGAACCATCACAAACTCCACCCAGTGAAAGAGTTCACCATACTCCTTCAACTGGCCCTGTTAATGGAAAGGAAAATGGTCTAACAATGTAATTCTTTCACAGGATGATTTGAAAGCCACTGCCCAACGCTGAGGACTTGGGGGCAGGAGAGACCAGAAGGTTGCAAGGTTTCTCTCCCAATCATCCAACAGAAGTGAAACCTCCAAGTTCCCCCCACCCTTCACTGGAAACATCACTGGATAAACTTACTCCAAGAGGGACCAGTCTAATTGCTACTGAGAAGCACAGAGGAGAGAGGTTGAGGCACAGATCTTAGCATAAGGGAGTTAACAGAAGTTGGCCTGTTGATGATAAAGTGCCCATCCCATTTCTCAGACATGATCTCAGAAGGATGCAACCAGAAAAATACCCACCAGTAGGAAATTGGCAGCTTCTCTGAAGGCCGGATTCCCTACCAAAATTGGCCCCTATCCAAAATCGGTACCTACCATACAGCTAACTCATCCACAAGGTCTGCCCACACCATAAAGCTTGAAAATTGCTATTAAATGTCATAATCTTAATTACAAAAAGACAACCAAGGACCCCCAGGTATTTAAGGAAATTTGTGACATGAATTCGAGGAGCCTGGTGGGAAAGACTTCAGGAGAAACAAATGCTGCAGGAACTAGAGATACATACATAATATTGATACCCTCAGAGCTATTAGAGAAAAAAGTATAGTCATAAAACAAGAACAGGAAGCTATGAAACAAGTTCACAGCACAAGAGAGGCTTCTTGGGGATTAACAATATGACAAGCAAGAAATACATCTTAATAGAGAGTTAGAATATGATATGGAAGGAATCCTAGAAAGTAAAACAAAAAATATCAATACATACAAAACAGGAGTAAAAAGACAAGGTACAGGTACAAAACAAGAAGTCCAACATTTCTGAAATTCCAGAAAATGAAGAGAAAGAAAAAAATTACCAAAAAGATTATAGAAAATTTCCACCAACATTAAACATTATAAGTTTCCAAATTTAGAAGGGATACTTCTAAATGTTTACTTTAATGTTTAGTTTCTTAAACATTATAAGTTTCCAAATTTAGAAGGGATACTACATGCCGAGCACAATTAATGAAAACAATACAGGAAAGCACACCATCCTGAAATTTCAGCACCCCGGAGATAAAAAGGAGGTTGATGCTAGAGACATCCTGAGATAAAATAAACAAGTGGAATTAAGGATCAGAGTGGCATGCTAAGCATATAAGACTCTTAAAAATTCTGGGGTGCAGTTCCTTGATCATAGCTTCCTGTAACCTCAAACTCCTAGGTTCAGATGCAAAAACACAACTTGAACTTTACCTTAGACGTGAAAACAATGTAACCTAAACGTTTGTGCCCTCATATCAATCTGAAATTAAATAAATAAATAAAGACAAATTGCTCTTAATCCAGTACTGTTTTAAAAATTATTTTTAGAGACTGGATCTCACTGTCACACAGGCTGGGGTGCAGTAGAATAATCATAGCTCCCTGAAACCTCAAACTTCTGGGTTCAAATGATCCTCCCACCTCAACCTTCCATGTAGCTAAGGACTATATGTATGCACCACCATGCTCAGCTAATTTTTTTTGTAGAGATGGGGGATCTTGCTATGTTGCCCAGGCTAGTCTCAAACATCTGGACTCAAGTGATCTTTCCACCACAGCCCTCCATAGTGCTGGAATTAAAGGCATGAGCCATCATGCCCAGCCATCAATCTAATATTGCACCCAACCAACCTATCCATGAAAAGAAAAGGTAGAATATTTTAAGACTTATAAAAACCAGGTATAAGATCATGTCATCCTCAAAGAAAATAGTATGGAGTATTCTCAAAGAACTAAAAGCAGACCTTCCATTTGATCCTGCAGTCCCATTACAAGGTATCTATCCAGAAGAAAAAAAAAATTCATTTTACCACAAGGACATTTGCACTAGAATGTTAATTGCAGTTCAATTCACCTTCACCAAGATGTGGAAGCAGCCCAAGTGCCCATCAACTCATGACTGGATTAGTAAACTGTGGTTTACTACATGGAATACTAACCAGCCATTTAAAAAATGGAGACTTTATATCTTTTGTATTTACCTGAATGGAGTGGAAACACATTTTTCTTAGTAATGTATCACGAGACTGGAAAAGCAAGTACCCAATGTACTCAGTACTAATGTGAACCAATATAAACAACTACACACCCACACAAAAGAAAAACACAAGTATATTCTAGTGAGGGGTTGGGGAGAGGAGGGAAAGGGGAAAGGAGAGGAGAGAGGGTGATTGGCTAAGTCCTCACCTAATGTACAAAGTAAGGGTATACCGTACACCTCAAGCGTGAAGGGGCTCAAATACAACTTGAACTTTCCCTTAGAAATGAAAACATACTAGAAATATACTAGAGGTGGCGGGTTCAAAAAGGACAGCACCAAAGGGGACTCCCAGAATAAAAACAGTGCCGCAATCCAGACAACAGCAAATCCAGATCAAATCTGGGAACCAAAACATGATACAGGGTGGCCGTAAAGTCTGTGTGTGATTTAAAATGGCACACTATATTAAACTGCATGTGAACATTAGGACCACCCTGTATGATACATTTGAGAATATGGAAAATAATACTGACAGAGGCTTGGAAATAAGAAGTAACGATAGTTTCAGAGACAAGAAAACAAACATGAAAATGCAGCACCTTTAGGAAAAACAAAAGTTTATAAAAAGAAAATCAGCTCATATTCCCTATTTGCCTCTGTAGGGAGGCAACCCCCATTTGCACAGTCATTGAAATGTAACTACGAACTAATAATTTAAGAATAAATTAACGTATGTTGGGAAAACGCAAGGATGGAAAAGGGAAAGGAAAGCCAGGACAGAGAGCTGAGAGCCCCCTATGCTCATGTTCCTTAACAGAATTCAGCAGAGGGGTTCTACATGTGACAACTCCAGAATCACATGGACAGCAGTAAAATATGGAGGAGCTTTCCAGAAGAACCAACTCAGATGCAAGAAAGTACCTCCAAGGAAGATGAAAAGAAAGACGAGGTGAGTAGGGGAATGATGTTTTCCACTGTAAGTTCTTGTGCATGGAAAACATTTTAAATTATGTGCACATCGTTACCTTAATATTCTAAAGTTAATTTTTGTTTAAAAAGTGGTAAAAGGCAGGTTCATCATCAAGAAATTACCAATCAAAAAAAAAGAAAAGAAAGAAAGAAATTACCAATCCAGTTGGAGAGAGAAGATACTACCATGTAAAAATAGAATAAGAATAATAAAAGTTTAAACAACTCTTAAAGACAAGAATAGAAGATAACTCAACAGGCAGCTGGACTAATTGCCAAAAGGATTGCAGAGTCAGAGGGAGGAAAGTTCACTGCAGCGTCAAGGTTATAAGGGACCACTTTTGGGAGAGGTAAGATCTGGCCTGGGTTTTCTTGGAAAGAGGAATTGTATACTTAAACATGGCGAGGGCAGCCCAAAGAATTCCTAAAGGCAGAAACAAGACATGCTGGGGGCAGTGGAGCAATGAGCCATTCATTAGACAGCAGCCTAACTGCTGATGTCCAGTTTGGGTCCTGTGGGAGCTGTCTGATCATCCAACCAGGAAAAGTCAGTGGAGTCGAGGCTCCCAGGCATCTTGGAAGCCAGGCCAGAAAGGTTGGGTTCTCCCTGTTAGGCAGCGTTCTTCAAAGAGTGGACCGTGCACACAGTGAGCGCCAACAGGAGCATGTTGGGCTGACATTGAACAGAACGATGCATACCATGTTCTCTCCACCTGTACTGTCATGCTGGGCAGTGCGCATGGTTCATGGTTTAGAACTCTCAAAAAAGGGCAAGTGCCTTAAAGGGATAACTGGAGAAAACAACATTGGATGTGGTATAAACAGAGGAAGACAGACAGGTAACAAGAAAACACAAAACCAATGGTGATCAACTAACCTTCACAAGGAGATGGGTAAATAATTTTAAATTACCAGGGAGAAACATCACATCCACTGTTATTGAAGTCAGACCTCAGGGTAAGCATAAATTGTGCCTCTAGGTGATAGCTGATGACAAGTCTGCTCACCATGGTCAGACAGACACTCAGAAGTACTTCCTATGTTAGCTTCAGGTTACTTTTTAAAACTTTCCATGGTGGTATAAGCCAGGGTAGTTGGCTTCATAAATGAGGGCATTTGTCATCATACAGCCTGCTAAATAGAGCTATCGCAGCGTGAAGCGCAATAATTAATACTGGCAATATAAATATACCATTTCATGTTTATCCAAATGTATAACAGTGTTGCTGAAACCCCCACATGCAGGGCTATGACGTGCAGCACTTTCTATTTCCAAAGGAATAATTTAAAGTTATAAAAGCTCAGTTCCTTACATATTTAAGGAGCTTTCACACTAATTAAATGTTTAAGACATGAAAGCACTTCCATGATGCTCCCCATGTCCTGGTGCAGCTCTGAGAATTTTATACATATAACCTCACTTAACCCTTAACAAAAAACCCTATGAGTTGTACAACTATTATACCCATTTCCCAGGTGTGGAAATCAAGTTCCAAAGAAAATAACTGCCCATGACCAATTGTTAAAGCTGGATTCCAGCCCAGCAAGGCCAGCTTCCAACCATATACTAACAGCTGCAGGAGTACAATTAGTGTAAACACTCAAATACACCATTGCATGACTCATATTTCCTTTCAAGATGTCCAATTGCTCAATTCTATATGTTTTGCAGGTTTTTACTATAACATTTGTGACTTAGAAATAAACTGGTAAAGACACAGAAATCTCCAATTCTAGACACAGCCCATAAATTGGCCAATAAAACATAATAACTAGATTATACAAAATGACCAATATTTGTGACCTAAATTAGATGAAATAATAATTTTAAAAAGTTGACAGTTGGGAAATAGCTTGAAATATGAGAAAAGTGATTTATACCTTACAGGAAATACGATTAAATATAGTTTAGCAGATTAGAGACTATATTCGTTTTCTGGGGCTGCCATAACAAATTATCGCAAACTTTGTGGCTTAAAACGACAGAAAATTTCCCTCTTCCAGGTCTGGAAGCCAGAAGTCCAGCATTAAGGTGTTGGCAGGGCTGTGCTGCCTATAGTGGCCCTGGGTGGGAATCCATCTCTTACCTCCTCCTACTCCTGGGGCTGTCAGTATTTCTGGGTGCTGTCAGCATTCCTTGGCTTGCGGCTGCATGACTCCAATCTCTCCTCCATCCTCACATCTTTTCCTCCTCTGTGTATCTCTCCCATTTGTGTCTCTCGTTAGGACACTTGTCATTGAATTTAGGGACCACCAGATAATCCAACTCGTATCAAGATCATTAATTATATCTGCAGAAACTATTTTTCCAAATAAAGTAACATTCCTATGTTCTAGGGATTCAGATCTAGCTATATCTTTTCTGGGGGGTGGGGGGGGACTTTCATTCAGCCCAATTCAGAAACATTCTCCAAAACCAACAAACTGAGTTAAACAGTCCAAACATACAGCTCATTCAAAGGTTAGCAAGACAAAACAAAGCAAAATCAAGGACACACAGCAAATACAGCTATACACAAGGTAGAGGATGCCAGGTATAGACTCTTAAAATGCACAAAGAAACAGAATGCATAAATTGTGTAAATGTTCAGTGCCACCTGGGCATTAGAATATTGTGGCCTATTTAGAACAGCACGTGAAATGACATTAAATTCAGAAAAAATAAAGCATATAAAATAAGGTCTTTAAATCACAAGTAAAAAATGTGAGCATGAATAAAGAAGCTTGGAAAATAAAATACTGGGCCTGAGCCCACAGGTGAAGGCTCTGAAGAAAGGAAATGGTGACTTTTCTTCAGCTGAAAGGTGAGAGAGATTCACATTATATCTCAGGGGTGAGGGGTGAGATTAGCATCAAGGGGCCTAAGCCCCACCCTTCTCCACTGTCTGACATGTGTGTTTCCTGTTCAAGGCTGCAGGGTTGGGCTTTGTCTGTCATACACAGAATAGTTTCAGTCTCTCCAAAGACAATATTACCAAAGTCTTGCATGTCCTTTGCCTCTTTGAGGCTCTTCATGCACTGTGTAATATGGGAAAACTCAACCAAGTGATTTTAGGCCCATTCTGGTTCTAAATCCCTGATTCTAAGGGTCTGTAAATGTCCTTTTTGAGTGCGAGCATTCCTGAGCATTGGAATGCAATATCCAGGGAGGCTTTGGAATACTTCCTCGGAGGTCCTGAATGTGAGGACACATCTCCCTCTGTCTGGAATGAGTTATGTACAGTTCTGCCCTAAGCTGGGAGGATTATGCAAGCACACCCTCTAGGTCCTATGGTTCCAAAAAAGGATCTAAGGTTGGACCCTCTCATGTGCTTTCCACAACAAGCCACGGCCAGCATGAAGCACGTTCTGTGACTCCAGACAGCAAAATCCCCCCTTACACGGCAACACAGTCCTGATTTCTAATATCAAATAAATAATTTAGTGAAAGTTATTGAAAGTTCAGGGACAGAGTTCTCACAATGATCCCCAACTGCCAATCCATAGACAGCTGCTAGTTCAGGACAAACGATGAAAGAAAAGTAAAGATGATTATGTGTACACACACACACACATAACACATATATAAAACATTCTGGGGGAGAACAAAGTTCCTATAAAAAATTGTATCAGATCTTTTCACATTAAGGTGTTCGTTCTGAGTTAATGGTGACAGGTGATGGTATTTTTTTAATTATTCATTTATTTTTAATGTTTTCCCTTTTTTTTTTGCCATTTTAGCCAGGGCTGGGTTTGAACCCACCACCTCCAGCATATGGGGCCAGTGCCCTACTCCTTTGAGCCACAGGTGCCACCCCATAATTATTCTTTTATTTTTAATGCCATCACTTGGAAAAAAGTTTTGTTTGTTTTTTAAATTGGACTGCTTTTAAAATCACCCATTAAAACGTGTCTTTAGTTTTTGGCTTTTTTGTAAAACCTCAAAGCCTGGGAATTTCTGCAGTTTGTTCTTGAGAAGCCTGGAGACCCCTCCAAAGCTGTGCTCGATGTAAGACTCTCCAATTTTGCTGTCCTGAAGCTACAGCACTGGGAAGGGAGTCCAGGATCTTCACCTCCGCCCCAGTGAGACCAGAATGAGAGAGCTGGACAGCCTCATCTTAGCTGCATCCATAAGGGATAAAGTCCCAGGCAGGACAAACTTCTCTAACATCAAACACAATATACGTCAGATTTTCACTGAGTTCAAATCCCTTTGCTACTTTTAATATTTTTAAATCATAATAATCTTAGTTTCAAATCCTCATTAGTATAGTGCTCTTTTCAGCATTTTGGCTCTCTAGATACATACGTCATGTGACCAGCCGCAGTTGGAAGCCCTGATGGCGAATTCTCCTGTGCTCATTTTATTACATCTCTCTGTTCTTCTGAGATGAGGAAGTTGGGGTGTATAGAAAATTACCTGTCAGAAGTTAGAGAATTACACATGTACACAATCTGGTTATGTAGCTAAGTGAATCTTAATTGGAAAAAAAAAAAATAAAAGAGAAACCCATTGTTGAAAATGAGTTTGTTAAATGTATTCTTAATTTCTGTGAAAATTGGGTCAACCGTGTGAATGTTGTGTAGTCTCACAATATCCACTAGGGGGCACTGTAGTCAAAGCACTTAATTTGTGTATACTCAGGTCATTTTGTTAATACTGTCAAAAGTGAATTGCCTCAGCAAAACGAGAGGTCGCTAGTTTTCAGTTCTGTTTAGGCAAAAATTGGAAAAGGCACTTTTTGCTGAGGGAAGAAAAATCCGGAGGGGGGAGGTTTGGGTGGAGGGAGGGTGATGGGTTGGGCCACATCTATGGTGCATATTTTTATCTATAATAAAAAAAAATAATAATTAAAAAAAAAAAAAAAGTAGCTGGTTCCAGGCACCCAGAATTGGCCCCTTCTTAAGGTCAATATGCCTAACCCTACACAGGAATGCGCAGGAGAGCATCAGGCCAGAGATAACACGTGGGGCTTGTAAATGTCAACCCTTCCTCGCTCTGCTCAGCCGAAAACATCCTCCTCTCCCCCGCCACTGCCCCACCATCACCACCCCTGCTGAGATTCATAAACAAAACAATTTAAACTTCGCATAGATTCCAGTTTAACTCCATTCAATATGATATTGGGTGTGTCCCTTCTACACCAATTTTCTTGAGTGTTCTGATCATGAAGGGATGCTGGATATTATCGCCTCTTGGGAGTTTCTAATGCACTTTAAAATTATAAAGGCTCTGAAAATGCAGTAAAGAAATATTGTTTAATCTAGAGTTTTTCAAAAACTATGGAGCCCCTTTTTATTTCCTGAGATCATTCCATAGAATTGGTGTTCTGTGGAACATTTTTGGAAATGTTTTATAGATCTTCCCATAGTGTACATTTCTTTGGCCATTTTCCCCTGCACTAATAGTTTATAATTCCATCAGCACTATGTTCTAACTGTCCCGTCACAGCCATGCCATCTCACAGCTCAGTAAAACCTATTTGTCTGATTATTATTTTTTTGTGGGAGTCCTATTGAGTCTTACAAAACAAATTGCTGTTGGAATCCTTCTCTTGTCCTCTATTTCTCTTCTGTCTCTTTCAAAGGAGGCATGTGATGTCGTTCTGTCTACTCACCTTGCTTCTAATTAACCTAACCAGGCCCTGGATGAATGACTAAGCATGACTCAGTAACCTGACATATTTTTTAAAAGACCCAGGAGCTAAAAGAAATTAACCCATCATGTCTCAAAGTCTTTATTGACAAACTCTAAATGTTTTCTTTAAAAAGCTCCTAGCATAACATTTTTTATTAGAGAAAAATAGAATAAGCCACATTGGAAAGTTTTTGTCTTATTAATAATTCTGAAACAACATTCAAGGTAACTTGACGAGGGATATTGTGCAGAGGTCAGTTTGAGGACTGCTTCCTCAGCTCATTTTATGGAACGCAGGCCCTCTTTCCCATTCTTCTTTCTTCCTCCACCCTAGATCTTCTCTACTTGCTGTACCCAAAAATGCCTATGACAAGGCTCCCACCCCTTTGCTCAAAAATGTTCAGGAAGTCCTGTTGCTCAAAATGCAAAGATTCATATATCTTGCCTCAATTTCTACCCTTATTCCCTTTTCCTTCCCAAGTTAATCCTCTGTTCTAGCCAAATGCCACATGCAGTTCAAGTATTCAGGGGTACTGTTTAAGATATTTGAGATAGACCTTGGCATGAATCCTAGCTCTTCTTCTTAGTACAGTTGTGTGAGGTTAAGAACATTATCTCCCTGAGCTTCAGTTTCTCCCTCTGTAATACAGAAAATAATTTGTGCAGTACCTCAAAGGCATGTGTACAAAGGATGATATAAACCAATCCATGTAAGGTGTTTGGCATGGTGCCCAGAACCCAATACATACCCTATAATTAAATATTGTGCTTTTCATTATTAATAATACTGACCTGGTAGCTTTTCCAGTTCTATTCTCCCTATTTTGATGGCTTTTCACCATCAGCCATCTCCCATGATAGCCATGGATTTCTCTGAGCTTAGTTCACATTCTGCCTCTTCTGTGAAATGTTAGACCTCCCAGGCCACCCCTTCTGGACATCATTCTTCTCTGATAAATTTCACGGATCATTGAGCATTCAGTTCCTGTTTGTGTGGCATATCCATTCTGCAATCCACATCTTGGCTTCCTAACTTAACTTCCTATGCTCCTTGAGCCCAGGATCAGTGTCTCAGACCTCCTTATACTCATTCTTAATGTGTTGGTTAATAGATAGCCAATATACAAGCCATTAAACAGGATGTTTTAATGCTATATCCATATCCTACGCCTTTTACCCTAATGTTCTTTGCTCATCACTCCACAACTGCAACAAAAAATAGCCGGGCATTGTGGTGGGTGCCTGTAGTCCCAGCTGCTCGGGAGGCTGAGGCAAGAGAGTCGCCTAAGCCCAAAAGCTGGAGGTTGCTGTGAGCTGTGTGACGCCGGGCACTCTACCGTGGGCAATAAAGTGAGACTCTGTCTCTTAAAAAAAAAAAAAGAAAGAAAGAAAGAAAAGAAAAAGAAATCAATACAGACTTGCAACCTTTTATCTACTCCTTTGTAAATAGTACTGGAAGATATAATTTATACAAAATAAAACTGACAGAGTGAAGTAGACTGACTTTTTCCTATCCTTCCCTTAAGTACAAGAAAAAACCCTGAACATTTTATATGAAGCAAATATGAGAAGACTCTTAAAGGTAAGGAGAAGGAAGACAGGCTGGAAACCTTAGGCCCAAAGGAACCACACAGTAGTAAGTTCCCTGGATTTTCTTTTTGCTTCCAACAAGTACAGATAAAAGGAAGCCCCAATGTAAGCCTACTCTCTTCAGCCAAAGAATCAAGAAATGGCAGGCTAACAAAAGACTTTGACAATAACCACTCTACTCCAGCCAAATACCACAGAAAAACCTATGCTCCCACACCATGTCAGCAAAGGCTGAGCAGGGAGCCTGGACTTCTACCCTCAGCAGGCTGTGACAAGGAGCTCCCCAACCTGCCCCAGCAATGCCAAGAGAGACCATATCAGAAGCCTAGACTTTCCCCTACACTGCATCCCCAAGCACTGGGTGGGGTCACGGGAAAACTAGTGGGGCGTTAGAACTTTTATCAGGATCCAGCAATTACAAGACTGCATACTCCTTCTCTGCTCCCCATCTTCCCACCACCACCTTAAAGTGTCAATAGAAGCCTCTTTAGAAGCAGTAATGAGGCTCTCCTATCCCTTCCAAGGGAAATCAGTAGAGACCTAGTAGGGAGCAGGACTCCTATTCCAGTAATGAGGAACACTACATACATATATGCATGCGCACACACACACACACACACCTCGGGTGGCAATGGAGGCTTAGTGGGGACCTGAAAATCTATCTACCCTTATGTGACAATAATGAGAGAATGACTCACTTTCTCTTTTGGACCAGTGTCAGAAGAAGCCAAATAAAGCAGAACATTTAAATAAGTTCCGCTCTTATGGCAAGGTATGAACTTGCCACTATGTACTTATGTTGGAAGCACTGTACCAACAATTCAGTGAGGTTTCGTAGCCTTGGTAGATCAGTGTCTCACATTTGTGTTTATGTCAATATGTAGTGGTGTCTTTCTGAATGGCATTCATTATAGTTGTGTGTTTTTGTGTGCCATCACAAGAACATTGGAGCTTGAATTAGACCAATGGACAAATACTAAATTTCTTGTTAAACTTGGCAAAACCAGAAGTGAAATCAGGAGATATTAGTCCAAGTTTATGGGGATAATGCCATAAAGAAAATGGCAGAATACAAATGGAATAATATTTTTCTGAAGTGAGGAAAAGAGTCCCTAATGAAGAGATGTCAGGGTGGCCAGTAACGAGCAGAATAGAAGAAAATATTGGAAAACTTTGTTTGAATTGTGTGTCAAAATCAATTGACTATGAAAAGTATACCACATCAAGTATACATTGATAGAGAAACAGAAAAATCTTAACTGAAAATCTCTGTCATTGTGTTATGCCCAGGAGTCTCTCAAAGACCATATCGCCAGACAAGTCAAAATAAAGAGTTCTTTTATTGAAGAGCCAGATGGTGACTGCCTCTGTGTCCCAACACAGGGTTTCTGAGTACTTAAGGGGTCAGGTTTCTAAGGATTGGTCTGCATCCTGGTTGGCATGCAGGCTGCCCAGGTGCATTCACTTAGGTTAATAAGCATTGTACGGAAGCAGAATTTTGCAGTTAGTTAGTCATACATCTTTGTTTCAGTACTTTTCCCACCTGGTATTTCTCAAACGTCAGTTCAGGGACAGTTGGTATTTCCCAGTCTATTTCTCAGGGGAGTTAGTCAAGCAAGAAGTCAGTGAGTACTTTCCCATCTATCTTGGGAGTGAACCAGACTAACTCCATTTTGTTGAGGGCTTGTGGCCAGAAATTTGCCAAGAGTTAACTGGTATTTTTCCACTTTAGCCTAGGCCTAACAGATGGGCTCCAAATGTCGACCCCACATTGGGCACCAAATGTCAGGGTCCCTCCATGGAGACAGGGTCCACTAAGACCTGTGGAAACTGGCAGCGACTGACTGAAGAAATACAAAGTTAGAAATGACAGTAAAGAAAGAGACATGAGACATAGAATAGAATTAAAAGTGGGATTTCAGGGATTCATTGCCCATTGTGGGATTCCAGCAATGGCACCAAGTATTTGCTTCACTCTGGTTTTATTGAAGTCTATTTGCCCCAAGAGTAAGATGAGGGAGGGAACAAACATGCCAGCAGTTTCTCTGATTTAGCATATCAGTTCCTATTGTTATTTTTTTTTTTTTTTTTTTTTTTAGTTCTTTTTTTTTTTATTAAATCATAGCTGTGTACATTGATATGATCATGGGGCATCATATACTAGCTTCATAAACCATTTGACACATTTTCATCCCAATATTCAACATAGCCTTCCTGGCATTTTCCCAGTCACCGTGGCAT
>CAUYPK010121441.1:0-50880 GCA_963574355.1 Loris lydekkerianus | reverse complement strand
ATCCCCCACCCATCACCCACCCACCACCCACCCCTCAAACCTCACCCAGCCCTCATCCACCCGTCACCTATCATCCACCCATCACCCACCCATCCCCCACCCATCAAACATCACCCACCCATCATCCACCCATCAAACATCACCCACCCATCATCTACCCATCACCCACCCATTATCCACCCATCACCCACCCACCACCCACCCATCAATCATTACCCACCCATCATCCACCCGTCAAACATCATCCACCCATCATTCACCCATCACCCACCCTTCAAACATCACCCACCCATCATCAACCCACCACCCACCCTTCAAACATCACCCACCTGTCATCCACCCATTACCCACCCATTATCCATCCACCCACCCATCCACCCAGTGACCACTTACTGAGAATCTATAGAAAATGGCATTATAGTAGTAAGGGTCTTAGATTCCTGATTCAGATTCTCACTCTGCCATTTCATGGTTAGTGTGTGTCCTGGATGTCTTCCATCTGCCCTCCAGATGCACCCTTCAGCCTGTTCCAGGAGACTGTTTGGACTACATAGATGGGATTCTTGCTTCCTAGTTTCTGGCTGGGTTTGTCCCATGGGGAGCACCAGCAGGAGATGGAAAGGAGGAAGGAGAGATAAGTTGGGGGATTTAATTCTCCATCTTCCTCCCTGCGGAGTTCCTAAGCTAAAGGCCATGGCTGCTGACAGGTGGCCCTGTTCGCATAGCTCCTCTATCCTTGTGTTATGGGAATCTCCCCTTTAAGTAGAGCCATCTGTAGTCCCTGCCACCAGATACTTCCATATCCCTGTGGTTTCCTTATGTCTTGTCCATGCCTTTGCAAATAAACCCTTCATTAAACTTTCCCCATCGGCTTCTTGCTGGGACCTTGACTGATACACTGGGTGACCCTGAGTACATTATTTCACCTCTCAACTTCTTCTCCATGGGTGAAATGGCAAAGGAAATCTGCTTCAGGGGATGATGGTGAGGCACAGGGAGGTTAGGTGAAGTGTCCGAGTTTGCTTAGCTGGACGAGGGGCGGACCAGAGATGTGAAACCTGAGACGACTAGGCTGCCACCAGTCTCCTTGCTGTTTGCTGGGATCTGTGGCCCCAGGGTGGTGGCCCTGGGTATTTTGCATCTGGGCAACAGAGAATCATGCTGATAGGCTCAATGCCTCTCCAGCCTCTCAGGACCCTCCTGGCCAGAGTGGCCTTGGCACCTTGGACTCATCACTCAGGCAGGGGCTTGAGGTGCTGTGACAGGGAGGCAGTTAGCATCGTCTTTCCTGCTGCTGCAACTGAGTCTGTGAGAGGCCGAGCTGTCAATTCCACTCAATAGCGGCATCCGAGAAAAGGATGCCCTGGTGTTGGCTGATGTTGTCAAGGAAGTACTTGTCAAATTTCCTTCTTGACTGAGCAGATGGTAACGTGTTGGAAGGGGGGAGTTGGTATTTGTTGCACAATCTCCAAGTACCAGGCACTTTACAAAAGAATTCTTTCCATCTCCCAGCAACACATGAGGTAAGAATTTTCATGCCTGTGTTACAGGCGGGAATCTGAAGCATAGGAAGGGTTAACATGCAAAGTACACAGCTAGTAAGGGTCGGGATAGGTGAGGCACAGCCTGGAGCCTGTTCCGTCTGCCTGCAGAGCCTTCACTCCTCCCACAGCACTAGGATAAACAGAAGCAAGTGATCTGTTTTATTTGTTCGGCAATTTATACTTCTTTTTGCCTCTCTGGGATCTTGGCCCATCAAACACACGTTTCCTCTCTCCCCCATCTTCCTTGGCTCCTGCTTCTCAGTATCCAAGTGTGTTTAGGCCTCTTGTGTCCTGGAGGTGTGAGCTTCCTCTGCCCACCAATTCTTTCTCTTCCTTGCTCTGCTCCACTCACCTCCCAGTCCTTCCTCACCTATGCGAGTCAGGCTTCTGTCCCCATCAAGCCCTGTCCAGCAAAAAAGGCCACTTGAGATTTCCTAGTTGCTGACTTCAGGGGGAGCCATCTAGTGCTCACCTTCTTCAGCTTCCTTCATTCATTTGACAAATACTGGAGAGTTCCTATTAATACCGCGTGCCAGGTTTGATGCTAGGTACTGGGGATAAAGCCCTGAACAAAACAGAATCCAAGCCCCACTGTCCCAGAGGTCACATCCAAGTGGATGGGGGTGACAGATCATCTACACTGACATAAACAATGTGTTCGTGGCAGCCGATGCTATGGAGAGAACGCAGAGCAGAAGGATGAAGACAGAGCGGTGGAGAGGCACGATGCTTAGGTGATTGTGTGAAGCCTCTCCACAAAGGGGAGATTTGATCTGAGAACAGAAGCAAAATGAGGGAGGGAAGGAGACATGACGTGGGGGTAGAGGGTTCCAGGAGAGGAAATCAGAAGTGCAAAGGCCCTGTAGTGGTGGCCACTTGGTGAGCTCAAGGACTAGCAGGGAGGCTGGTGTGTACAGAAGGAAGTGATTTAGGGGCTTGAGATGGAGTTGGAATTAACAGGGACCTGGTCACATAGCCTTGCACGCTGGGGTGAGAACCTTGGCTGTTACTCTGATTGAGATGGGGAGGACTGAAAGGAGGGGAGCAGAGAAAAGGTGGTCTGACTTATGTTTAAAAGGTTCCTTCTGGCTGCTGTGCAGAGAATAGACTAAAGGGGACCAGGCTGTGAGCAGGCCCCTCTGCTACATTTGTCACTTGGAGTCATCGATCTTTCCAACAGCTTTGGTCCTCTTACCTGATTGCCTATCCCCCTGACCAGTGCTTCTTGGTCATTGCTTTTTTTGTTGCTGTTAAATCATAACTATGTACATTAATGCATTTATGGGGTACAATGTGCTGATTTTATATACAATTTGGAATGCTTAGATCAAACCGGTTAACATAGTCTTCACCTCACTTAATTATCTGTTGTGTTAGGACTCTGCTCTTAGTAGATTTGACATATGCCCTTGCATTATACACCAATTACCCTCCCTGCAGCCAGCCTCCCCCCTCCCTCCCCTCCCCTCACTCTCTCTTCCCTCCTTCATTTTGGGGTATAGTTGTGTTTTATCATTCATATGAAAGTATGGGTGATTATATATTGGTTTCATAAGAGTACTGAGTTTGCGTGGATGGAGCTGGAACACACTCTTCTTAGTAAAGTATCTCAAGAATGGAAGAAAAAGTATCCTTGGTCTTTGGTGAGAGCTCCTCCTGGCCGTGGAGGAGTCCCTGGGCTCTGTCCTTGTGAGCAGATGGCCCCTGTGAGCAGTCCCTTGGCTCTGTCCTTGGTCCTGACAACTCTCAACCATTCCAACAAGGACTCACACTCCTCAGCCACAACCAGCTGAACCCATGTGACTCTGGAATCCCAATGCCCAGCCCAGGCAGTGCTTCTGGGCTCCAGATGTGTTTACCCAGTTGTCTTCTTAACTCTGCCACACCTCAAGCATTCCTGGACCAAAATGCGCCCATAACTGCAATTTCTCTTTTGCTCCCCCCAATTCTGCCCCTTTCCCCAAGTTCTCTGGCTCTGGGTGGTCCCTCGCTTTTCCCAGTCCTCCATGATGGACTCCTGGTCTTTGTCTTACGTGGCTGTGTGAGTCCGCTCTTCCCAGGACCTGAGCTCTCCCAGGCTAACTCCGCCCTCTCCATCTCCACCACCACTGCTTCATGTCAAGCGAGCGTCATCACTTAAGTGGCTCGCCAAAGCCACTTCCTAGAGCTCCATAACATATTTGCAGAGTCTGCAACCTCTCCCTCCCCCAAACTCATCTTTCTCCTACTCATCTTCCAGGGGCTTGGTTTCCAATATACATCCGTCTACAAGAGTTTCCTGTCAAAATTCTTTAGCAGACTCCAGTTTATTTCCAGACATTAACTCCTATTTCCAGCTTCATCCCTCATGTCCATTTTAAAGCATTTCTAGATCCAGCAAATTCTCACAGTTCCCCAGACTCCTCATTGGCTTTGTTTATATGACTCTTCTGCCCTGGGACTTCCTCCCTGTTTCGGCTTCATAAAAATCTCCTTTCCTACCAGATCTCACTCAAAGACCACATCTCTTAACAGACCTTCCTCAGACTTCCAGGTAGAATTATTAGCTTCCTCCTCCTTAAGTCTGTAACCCTCTGTTCTTATCTTTATCTTATTTATTAAACCTCCGTTTGTGCCAGACATTGTGCTGTGATGTGTTTTCGTAATTCTGGTCCTCAAAACAACTCTCCCCATTTTTCAGGTGAGACAACTGAGGCATAGAGGTATTAAGTAACTTTCCCCTTTCACACAAGGAGCAGAGGTGAAATTGGAATCCAGGTGTTGAGGATCTGGAGCCTCTTTGCCAGACAGCTTTCCTCACCTCCTTGGGTAAGGCAGTGTTGTCATCTGTTCTTAGGTTTCTTCCCCCACTATATTCCTCAAAAGCAAGAGCTGTAGAGAAAACTCTATCCCCACTGTCTAGCATGGTGCTTGGCACAACATAGGAACTTGCCTAGTGTTTGTTGAGTGAATATGCCAACACGTAAATGTGTAAGTAAGGAAATAAAACTGCCTTCCCTGTTCATTATAACCCCATGGAACCCTCACGGCAACCTTAAGAAATGGTCATTAACATCTTCCTTTCACAGCTGAGGAATCTGAGGCTTGGAAGCATGAAAGCAAGTCCTGCATCCAGTAAGAGAAAAATCCAGAGTCACAGCTTCCCTTTTTCTTCAGATATGAGAAATCCAACACTCCAGGGCTTCAGAGTTAGGCTACGACAGTTCCGTGAGCAACTCGCCAAGAAACAAGAAGTTCCCCAAGAGAATGAAGTAATGTTTCCAGAGCTAATAAAGCCAAGGTTTTTACTGCATTCTCCTGGGGAGAGAGACTAAGAGCACAGCTGCCGTCCTCATTGGCTCCAGGTGACCCGAGAGCCCAAAGTCAGTCCTGCCAGGGGGGTTAACTCCCTTCCCTACGAACATCCTGTGGGCACTGGCAGTGTGTATGGTGCTGTGTGGGGCCCGGCCATGTGGCTGAGTTAAAACCACTGGCTGGTTGTTACATCATGGGAAATGAACTCTTCAAAATAAAAAAAAAAGCAAGGAAAAAGATGCCATTGCAAGCAGAGAGAGAGAGAGAGAGAGAGAGAGAGAGGGAGAGAGAAGGGATCATTGTCGATGCATATTAAGTCTATCTGACACTGTGTGTAATATATTTTCAATGCCAGGCAACTTGTTAGCTTCCTAATATGTGTATTCTGGGATGTTTGCAAATATGTTACAGCACTCAGCAAACAGCTCCGCGAGCATTCTGAAGAGGCTGCTCCCATTTTAAGTTGATGTTCTCTGTGGTGTTTAAATTTCCATCTCCCCTTGTTCACCTTGGCCTAGAGGCTCCTAAAGCAACTCTTCTCACCATCATCCTGTTTTTACTGTCACAGAGGGACAGTGTGAACAGCTCCCTGTGGAGGATGCACGCCCTCAGGCTGCCTTAACATCCTGGAGCACCCAGGCTAAGGGTCCTCTCTCGAGCATTGGGTCCTACAGCCCACTTTACAGCAGGGAAAATTGAGGTCTGCAGAGAGAGTGCAAGTGCCTGAAGTCACTGGTGCCAGTTAATGCAGAGGGGGGGCTCCACCCAGACCAGCCACCGCATTCCAGGATGCTCTCCCTGGTGCTCAGAGTCTGGGGAATAGGAATCATCAGTTTCTGCAGAGACCAGACCAGAAGTCAGGGGAGGAAGGTGGAGACAGCAGCCTTCTCTCAGGGCTCTGGGCAGATGAGGTGCCCATCCTTGTCTCGCTCTACGCTGGGTACAGGCACAGGCACCGGGCATAGTGGGGTTGGAAGCCCACTGGGGCAAATGCCACCCTGACCTCCCCCTCTCTGCCTTGCTTCCATGTTCTTTGGCCAAAGAGACAAGGCCCAGGGAACTCACCCAGAGCAAGGGAAATCCCCATTCGACTTGGTTTTCTTAATCTGCCTGCAGATCTTGGCTGGTTAACCTGGTGGGTCATTTTAATTTTCCAGAAGCTTTTCAGCTTCCCTTGGATCCTTAATCAGATAAAGGGGTCTGTGTGTGTACGTGTGTGTGTGCAAGTGCACATGCGTGCCTGGGCCTACTCAGCAACCCTCCCCCTTCTCCCTCCCTCTAGCTTGCTCTCCAGTGCTCTTTCTCATTCTCTCTCTCTCCATAATCACTTCCCTTCTCTTCCAGAATGCTTAACAGAGTCTAGAGACAGAGCAAGAAGGATTCCGTCTCAAAGCTAGAATGAGCCTTTGCACCCCTCTCTTCCTGTTATTTTGAAAGTTGACTTGGCCTTAGGAGCAAAAGTTTCCTGGAGGAGAGAGAGGGACTCTCCCTTTGCTCCCCTCTGGGAAAGGCGTTTTGGCCATTTCTTGCTCTGTTGCCGCTGATCCCATATAACAACCAGGGCTCAGAGCTGTCCGGGTCAGAGCCAGCTTCAGACCAAAGGGGCAGAACGTATGAAAAAGTATAATTAGAGGAGGGGGGTTCTGGTGGCGCAGGTGCCCTGGCAATGTCCAGGGAAAAAGAGTCCACTATGGTGCCTCCAAGGGCTTATCCCCAATACTTGTTGGGAAGCTGTTGGTCTTGTCCTTGGAGCCTGTCTGCTGGGCGGTGCACAGCTCAGCAGATGTCAGCTGTCTCCTCCAACCCAGAGACCGCTCAACCTGCTTTTGCCACAGAAAGCTCCACACCCATCCCATAGGGTCCATTCTTCTCAGGCCTGGGGGCCTACCCCTCCCAGGGGCTTATAGCTCAGCACTGTAGAAAGGGAGGGAAGGGATTTGATGCTTTTTTGTAAGTCTCTTATCTGCATAACACTGTGTCTGACATGGTTTTGGTCCCACGGTAGACATTTAATAAATGTTTGTGGTTCTGAACTGAATGATCAGTTGATAGCCCTGGGCTGGATCAGATCACGTAAAGGCCTTTCTGGGTTTAACAGCTAGGAGTCTGGCCACGTGTCTTTATATGCCTACAGTGAGATGTGAGTCTGACTGTGTGCTACTCTGTGCCTACTGTGTGCTGGGCACTGCTGGGAACACAGAGGCATTTAAAGCACAGATTCTGTTGAAGAGCGCTCACCTCACAGGACCAATCTGAGAAGGACGTGAAATCAAAAAGGGAGAATGCCAGGGACAGTTCAGCCCAGATCAACACATGTTTTATTTATTTATTTATTTATTTATTTATTTATTTATTTATTTTTGTCTTCTAGAATCAAGGAGTTTTCATACTCCAAGGGCCCCTAAAAAATCTTCCTGTCTGACTCTACCATTTGCAAATAAAGGGCCTAAAGCCCCAGGGATGATTTTCCCAGGGCCATGTGTGAGTCTGGAACAGAGTTAGGAGGCAAACTCAGGGTGGAGGATTCCCAGGATACTGCTCCCTCAAAATGGCAGGTTTTCAGAGATGGGAGAGTTTAGACTTGGATGCAAGAAACATAATCACAGGACAAAGTTGAGTCAGGTAGAGGTGGTTACTTGGACTGGACAGGAAGTGCTTAAAGGTTTAGAAGAATAAGCCCCACCCACCGCGTTTGTAGCCTTTAATCTTACTGGTTTGTTTGCTTCTTCCTTTGCTCCTTCAACCGTTCAATGAATATTTAATTGACACCTGCATATACCAAACACAGGAAGTTAACTAGAGCCCTTGCAGGAAAGGAGCTTGCAGCCTTGTTCTGGCTCCAGGTTGGCCACCGTTGGTTCCCTTCCCTTGCTCTTTGAGGACCCTATCGGCCATCTGGATAATGTTCCTGCTTCTCTCAGCTCCCTGGAGACACACTTCCAAGCCCCTGTGATCAGCATTTCTTACCTGACCCTGCTTCACAGATGGAGCTCAGACCCTTTGTCCAATGTTGAGCATATGCCAGGGGCACAATAACTATGGGCACACCTTTCCACCCCCACGGCCAGCGAGGCCAGGGCCGTGCCCCTGGCTTGGTGAGGTCTCCCCCTGAGGAGACTTGCCAGGGCAAAGGGCTTTGCTCAGTTCTGTGGCCTGGATCTTTTGGTGTCCTCAGCCGCGCCCAGAACAGGACCATTTCTGTCTCTCGGGAGAGGGGAATGTGAAAGAACTCAGCTGAAAAGCTGGTCAAGCTGTGACCATTGCCAACCCTGTGACCAAGGGCGTTGTGGTCCTTCCCTTTGGGAAGCCACTCTGCTGGGATAAGAGTTCCGCTAGGAAGGGGATCGTGTCTCTGCGCTGTCCTCCTGCTTCCTGCTACCATCCTGCCCAATCTTCACCTGCTCACGCCTCCACATTTCACCTGCCCCTGCACCTGCTGGTCACCTGGGCCTCCTCCCGCTGACACTGTGATGCTGCTTCCTCTCTGACTGCAGCCATTCATGTTCTGGCCTGCAAGTCTCTGACCCAGAGCCAGTTGGGTGAAGCCCAGGAATCATCATGCTTGTCTGTAATCCTACGTTCCAGGGAGAACAGGCAGGAAGAAATGGACTGATTTGATTCTTAGAAGCTCAAGGAATATCTTCCTGTCCTGCAGGCTGAGGCTGAGACTGAAGTGACCCTGGTAAGTGGTCACACACTGGTTAATAGCTCCCACCCTGGGTGTAGGAAGGTGGAAACTGGCAGAGGATCTGAGGGGCTGGAATTTGGTGGGTGTCTCTGAGCTGTTTGTTTAGGGCAGTGATTCTCAACCTTCCTAATGCCGTGACCCTTTAGTACAATTCCTATGGTTCGCGACCTACAGGTTGAGAACTGCTAGTTTAGGGACCATGGGCAAAGTACCTAAGGGGTACTAGGCACTCCTGGTCCTATTAGCCTTGTCTTTTCCCAGCCTCCCTCCCCCCTCTGCCCTGTGTTCATGCTGCTTCCATTATCAGCGAGTGAAGTGGAAAATAACCTGGCTCTTAGGGGAATGCGTGTCTCTGCTCCTTTCCCTGGCTGCTAATGGAACCAGCAGCTGTCCCCAGCCATGTGTGGCTGCCCTGACCTTCTGAGACTGGGGGTGGGGACCAGGCAGGGGAAAGGACTTTGCTCAGTTCTGTTTCCCACAGGGTACAGGGCTGACATCATGCAGGGAGTGTACAGGAGCAGAGAGATTGATTTGGAGGTGGAGACGGGAGTGTAATAATCACAGCTTCTGTTTATCGAGCTCCTCCTGTGAGTCAGGAAGTATGCAGGTCCTTCTGGTTGCCTTATCTCACTTAATCCTCTCACCAGCCCCAGGAAGCAGGGAGGGATTGCTACCATCGCCCTTTGTAGAGACTGAAGCTCAGAGAGGTTAAGTAACTTGCTCATAGTCACACAGCTAGAAAAGGACAGAGCTGGGAACTGAACTAGGACTGCCTGACTCCCATACTCTTTCCTGGGGCTGCAGGAGGGTTTCAGAAGGGTGCAGATGTGCTGTCACTCCTGTAGCATAGGGCCTCACATCTCGTTCTGCCTTGGAAAGGTAAGGAACATAGGCAAGAGAACTGCCACCAACAGGACCCTTATACCAGTGGGATGGGGTTCCTAAGGCCACTTGAGACTCTGGAGCCAGAGAGACAATTGGAATCTTGGTTGAGGGGGCACCTGGGTCATATAGAGTAAATCAGGAGTGCATCTCACACTTTTTGAAGTTACTTTTGCCTCTCCCTATAGTCATACTATACAAATTGTGTGTCTGTATCCAGCCTTGATTGGGTTGAAAGCCTGTGCTGGGTCCAGAAATCCAACTCTAGGATGACCCAGTGATAAGCCCTACGTTTAAGGGGCAAGATGAGATGTGGCTGGAAAGGTCCTTGGAGGAGGACCATGGAATGTCAAAGCCAGCTGGAGTATGAGAGGATGGGGCGGGGCTCGGGAGCAGCCTAAGGCCGTGCAGCCCTGACAAGGGCTGGGAGCCTGGTGCTTGGCGTGGGTTTAGAGTAGCTGCCTGATGGGACTCATGGAGTAGGCACTCATTGAATACTTGCATCAAGACTGCACCGGCTCCTTCCAGAAGAGTTATTACTCTAGCCTGGAAATGCCCCTGGCATAAGAAGGAAACAAAGGAACTTTTTTTTTTTTTCTATTTTTAGTAGAGATGGTGGTCCCCCTCTTGCTCAAGCTTATCTTGAACACTTGAGCTCAAGCAATCCACCTGTCTCAGCATCCCAGAAGGAACTTTATTCTATTATTTCAAATTAATATAAAGGTACATATAATTAGATTCCACTGTCTGTATTTGTTAGGTAAAGTCCAAGTTGCAGTTGAGCTCTTCACCCAGGAGGTGTGCTCTATACCCCTATGTTGTGTGCGTTAGGTGAGAGCTTACCACACCTCCCCCTTGAACTTAGATGTCTTTTTCTCTAGCATGGGCATGTAGCTGTTCATCTATTAGTTTCATATTAGTATTGAGTACATTGGAAGCTTGCTTTTCCATTCTTGTGAAATTTTTCTTAGGAGGATATTCTCCTAAGAAGTTGAATTCTCCATATCCTTCCAGGTAAATACAAAAGATAAGTCTCCATCTTTTTAATGGCTGAGTAGTATTCCATGGTATACACATAACACTGTCCATCCATTCATGGGTTGATGGGCACTTGGTTGTTTCCCTGTCTTCGAGACTGTGAATTGAGCTGCTGTAAAAATTCAAATGCAAGTGTCTTTATGGTAAGGTGTTTTTGTTTTTTTTTTTTTCTTCTGGGTAGATATCTAGTAATGGGATTGCAGGATCAAATGGAAGGTCTATTTTTAGCTCTAGAGGATTCTCCATACTCCTTAAAGGAACATTTTTTGACTATCTTCTATATATCAGGCCTCCTTTGAGAGAGACATTCTCACATATGTTATCTTGACTAGTCCAGGCATTTTTTCAAAGCAGGATGTGAAGAAGTCACAGGATGATGCCTCCAGAAGCCCCTGCTGCCTGCACAAGTCCCTGTCACTTCCCCAGTTCTCTTGGGGACCCCATGGAGTTCCTTGTCCACCTCCCCCTTCAGCTCCTCCTTGCTCCACACTTCCCCCTTTGTGCTGTGCTGCGAGGTGCTTCTCCTGCAGTCACTTGCATTCCCTGAGGAGGTAAAGTGACCAGCAGCCAGACACACACATATCATGCTTGTCATCTCCCTGTGGTTTTAGGTGCTGTGAGCCCCAGAGGCTTGGTAGTATAATGAGGGGACTGCTGGTCTCTGGCTGGTCTCTGGGCCGGAGCTGAAGTCCCAAGTCCTGCTAGCTGTCATCCTGCCTGCTGACTTGCTGTGTGGTCTCAGGCAAGCCGCATACCCTCCTGAGCCTGGTTTCCATTCTGAAAAGTGCTGGGTGGGTGGAAGGAGTCAGACTTGGCCTTCACAGGTCCCTCCCACATGTCTCTTCTGGTCTGCGTTTTTCCCTCCCCTCACTATGTGAATCATGTGGGATTCGTGACTCCTGGCTCACCGCTTTCTGGCTCTGTGACATTGGCAAGTCACTAATCTCCTAGAGCCTCAGCTTCTTCACCTGTGAAGTTGTGCCCACCTTGGAGATTGTCCTGAGGGTTAAATGAGACAGTGTGTGCAGTCAGGTAAGGGGCTCAATCCAGGGGGTGCTGCAGGGTGCGTGTGTAGAGGAGGCTTTAGCATTGTGTCCCCTCCACCCCCTGCCATCCCGTCTTCCTCCTCCTCATCATCACCAGGGAGCAGGACCAGACCTCCCCACCCCCCATCACCCCTGGGTCTCCCTAAGAACAAGCCCCAGCAGAGGATCCGTGAACGAGCCATCTGACCTGCTCCAGGTCCCTCCACTCTGCTCTGTCTCACTCTGTTTCTGTTGGTATTTTTTCACCCACTTTAAAGTCCACGGTCATCTGGTGTGGTTCCAGCCAGCTCATTTGCCAGGGGCAGGGACAGAAGGACTGTCTGTCTCTGAGATCCTGGGAAGGGGAGTGGGAGCAGGGAAGGGGAAAGCGGTACAGGTGAGCACAGTGTGTCCACCATGTCCACCTGGGAAAATGGTCCCAGGGCAGCAGTGAAGGAAGGAAGGAACCAGGCTGGTGGGGCTGGGCTGGCCTGCTGGGTGGCAGCTCTGAGGCCCCAGACCTGGAATGCAGGAGGCTTAGCTCTGCTTCTCTGATCTGAGTGACAGGCAGGACCGGAGGACCTCTTGAGGTCTCTGCCAGCTGTAGCATTCCTGGGTCACGTGGTCTGATGACTGAGGTTTCCTGACACCCTCAGAGTCTTCTCTTCTTACATTACTGGAAGCCTGGCCACCCCAAGGGCCCCAGCCTTGCAGTTTGCACTCTCTGCAAACTCTGTTACATCAGACAAGGTCTGCCAATGCCCAGGAAGGGCAGCAGGTCCCAGGGCCTGAAGAACAGGAGAGGCTGTGTGGCACAGTGCAAATTGGTCCAAAGAGACCTGAGTTCTGGTTCCAGCTCTGACATTAATTCCCTGAATGACCCAGATGCAGCTCCTCTTTGGGATTGAGTTTCCTCATCTATGAAATGGGTAAATACTTTCATGACTGCTAATGATTTTCTGTTCTATTTATCTGTGACTCCGAACTTCTCAGAATACCCAATGGGAATGACTGGCGTTCCCCACTAACTGTGGACCCCTTCTTCCTCCTGGACCCCAACGCTCTTGCCAGCAAGGTAGGAGCTGTCATTCTCTCTCACTGAAAAATAGATGCACTCTGCCTTCTCTCCCCTCTTCCCCACTGCCTTCTCTCCTTCCTCCTTTCCCATTCTCCATATTTATTGGGTATCCACCCTGTGTAAGGTGCTCAGTTAGACCTCGGGGACGTGAGTGTAAAGATGGGCACCATGCTCACCCTCCAGTGCTCCTTCTGGGGCTGACAACTCATGAGCACAGCACAACCTGGGAGGTGGGGTATATGCTGGCCACTTCTCCTAAGAAGAATTGGGAGGGAAGGGAGTCTGCACAGAAGAGGCAACAGAACTGGATCTTGAAGGATGAACAAGAAAACTTCACATTAACTAGAGGATATGTGGCCTTAGAATCGGTGATACCCAGGCATGGGGCCTGAGGGACCTGAGGTGTATCCAGGGGATGAAGGCCTTGGTGGTTGGGGTGGGGGTTGTCAAGCATGGGGGAGTGGGAAGCTGGACTGTAAGTAAGCCAGGAATGGGATCCAGGCCAGGTCAGGGAGTACTGAGGACTTTATCTGTTCTGCTTGAACTGCCCATGTCTATGAATAACAATGATAACAAAACAGCAAACATACACAGGGCTGTCTCTGTTTCACAGGCTATTCTAAGCACTCCAAGCATGCTCCATTTTAACCTTCCCAGATCAATGCAGGACATATGCTTTTAGCAACCCCATTTTCCAGATGTTGAAATTAAGGCATGGAGAAGTTACTTGCCTAAGCTGTTAAGTGATGAGGATTCAAATCCAGGTGGTCTAGCTTCAAAGCCTGTGCTCTGAGCCACCTAGGCAGGTGGATGCAGTCCCCAGAGGTCCCCACTGCCCCCGGGTGAGAATTTTCTCAGCACACTGGGCCCTTCTTGTTCTTGGCTGGGCCCTCTCCTGTCCTCACCCTCAGGTAGACAGGTGAGGGCTGGCAGCCGCCAGATCTGGGGCGGGGGCATCTGTGTCCAGTTCTGAAACATCTGCCTTCATTTTGATCTGATTAGTCTGTCCTCTTTCTACTGACAGCAAATAGCACCTGCCTTCACCACAGTCTAAATTAAGGTTCATTTTTGTTTTTATTTACTTAGCATCAGGGTAGGAAGAATTGTCCCTGGTGTACAAATGAGGAGTGGCAGGCGCTTGAAAGCCTTGCTTTTTGAGCCAGAAAGAGCGTTGCCCTCGGACAATTACACCCTCAACCATGAAACTTCAAGGACTCCCACCATCTCGCCAATAAGGCCCACACATCCTGATGTGTCCACCAAGCCTCTCCCTGACTTCAGCCTGAGTTTGAATCCCACCTCCCCTATTTATGAGTTCTCAGATACATACTCATTCAGATGCTTCATTTCCTCATCTGTAAAATGTGAGTGATAATACTTCCTTTTAGGAATTAATGAGATATAAATGAAGCTTCTCACCTGGGGCCATCACACAGTAGGTGCTTAACACTTTCTCTCTTTTATATTATCCTCCCCAGAACCCCCTGAGGCATCTACTGCCTGTCAGCCCCCCATTTTCTAGATAAGCAAACTGAAGCATGGCATGGTGAAATTACTTGCCACTCACGAGCCTTGTAAAGTAGGCTGTGTCCATTTCACAGATGAGAATGCCAAGGCTCTGAGAGGCTCCTGTCACATGACCGGGAAATGGCAAAGGCTGCAAACCCATTAGCCTCTTTTGTCTTGGTCATTCCCTACATATACCCCGTCCTTTACCCAGGATTGACCACTTGCTGCTCTTATTCCCAGCCTCAGTGCTTTTGCTCACCTGGTCTCTCTACCTGGCCCCACTTTAAGTCTGTCTTTAATGCTGCCCTCTTTAGAAAGTCTTACACAATTTGTCAACGGAAGGGAATTTCTCTTCTCTGAGTTCATATCTTTCTTAGATTTGGTTTGTATCTTTCTCAGATTCTAGCTCTGCTAACTAACTGTAAGGTGTGACTGTGGGTAAATCAAGTAGTCTCTTGGAGCCTCAGTTTCCTTGGGGTATGGGCAAAATCATGTCCTAGGTTCAAATCTTGCCATTTACAGGCTGTGTGGCCTTGGGTGGTTTAAGTGAGCCTCTGTTTCCTCACTGTTATGAGTAGATGGTGGGTGACCAGCACTGTAATCATTAGGAAACAGAAGAGCAGGGTGATGGCACACAGATTTCCGGAGTCAGGTTCAAACCCCAGCCAGGCCACTTGGGATCCATGTGACTTTGGCAAAGTTACTTAACCTTTCTGTGCCCCAGTTTCTCCCTCCTGTAGCATGGAGATGCTGGTAATAATACCCAACCCGCAGTGTTGTGGGGATTGAATGAGATAATCCTGTAGAACAGGGGTCCTCAAACTACAGCCCGCGGGCCACATGAGGCGGTGTGATTATATTTGTTCCCATTTTGTTTTTTTATTTCAAAATAGGATATGTGCAGTGTGCATAGGAATTTGTTCATGGTTTTGTTTTTTTTTTTAATTAAATCATAGCTATGTACATTGGTATGATCATGGGGCATCATACACTAGTTTCACAGACCGGTTGACACATTTATATCACACTGGTTAACATAGTCTTCCTGGCAATTTCACAGTTATTGTGTTAAGACATTTACATTCCACATTTACTAAGTTTCACATATACCATTGTAAGATGCACCACAAGTGTATTCTCACCAATCCCCCTCCTACCTCCCCCCCTCCCCCCTCCCTCCCCTCCCTTTCCCCCGTCCCCCTATTCCTAGGTTTTTTTTTTTTAAACTACAGTCCGGCCCTCCAACAGTCTGAGGGACAGTGAACTGGCCCCCTGTTTAAAAAGTTTGAGGACCTCTGTGTAGAACTCTTAGAATAAAGCCCGGCACTTAGTGAGAGCACAGTTAAGTACTGGTTGTTATATCTCAGAATTGCTTAGGCATTAATGGAAACCGTGAAATCAATTTGTAAATTTCCAAGCTCTCAACCAACCAACACAAGGTATCGCTCATTCTCCTCCTCCTGGGATGTCAGCCATTTGTGCTCAGTCCCATCCCCCTCAACGGGCTGGCATCAACTCCTTCGAGGCTCTGGCGTAAGACTGGGCTGGGTAGGAATCGGATCAGGTGGCCTCAGTTTCCCTGGGAGCCCCTGGTGCCTCCATGTTCAAACCTGAAATGAGATAGGAGCAGTGTTCCTGGCAGCTGGTTTAGGGCTTCTGGTCAACTCTTCCAGAAGCAGCTCCGTCAGCATCTCTGGGATGCATGCCTACTGCCATGGGTCCACAGCAGGGCCTGGCCTGCCTGGAGGGAGGCAGGCAGGAGACCCTCCAAGACCCCTGTAGCTCTGACTTTCCATGAACCAGATCTTCCCAGGGGGCTGGGGACTTCCTGTGTCCTGCCTCTCTCTTGCCTGGGGACAGTTTTGCAGGGTCAAGCACTTCTTTGTCTGTAGGAGTAACCTGGCAATGCAGGAGAGAGATTTTTTTCTTTTCTTATTTTTCTTTTCTCCCTTTTCTGCAGTTTGCATTTACTTTTCCAACAGGTCAGTGAGCTGCAGAGCTAATTCAAAGAATTGCCAAGGCAGCAGCAGCAGCAGCTGTGCGCTCCATGCAGCTGAACCATCAGCCATCACGGTGCTAACCAGGAGAGGCAATGCCGGCCCTGCTCATCACGGAGGCTGAGGACAGGGTGGTACCAAGTGAAGCTGCTGCTGTCACCACTCCTGGCTCAGTTGCTAGCTTGGGGTGGCAGTGGTGGCTGTGGCTGAGCCCCTCAGTGCTACAGGGAGCTTCAGCAGCTGTTGAGAAAACAGGCACACCTGGGTTCAAGCCCAGCTTGCCATTTACAAGCTGGGAGACCTTGGGCAGACCTCTCTGAGCCTCAACTGCCTAATCTGTAAAATGGGCATAGTCTTCTGACATTATAAATAAAGCTCTTGGGAGGGTTTAAAAAGATTAGTATGGAAAGCACCTAGTGGGATGCAGCAAGTACTCCCTGGGCCTATAATTCTGATTAAGAGATTAGGACAAAGACTCTCTGGTCAATAATGATCCAGCATGGACATTTCAGATTCTTTGGAACTTAATTTTTATATCTGGGTAGATAATACAGAGACCCATTTCAGATTCTTTCTAGCTTTGTTTCCATAAAGGTTTTGAGTACCTACTGTGTGCCTCGCTGAAAGGGGGGTGAGGCACGGGAGACAACTTGTGTGGGACATAGCCCCTCTCTTAAAGAACTGGTTGATCAGGTAGATTCAGAGACCTTGAGGTTTAATCAAGAATCTGAGGGAGCTGGGGCCAAGCAGTGGGTAGAGGCCAAGAGGCTGGTTCTGCAGGGCTATAGGGCGCTTTCGAAGGGGTGACCTATGTAGGCACAAGGCCAGCAGGGAGGGACGGGACTGTGGAGGGAAGGAAGCTGGCACAGTTTTCCTGGTGTCAGACCACAGAGGGCCTTGAGCGCCGACCCAAGGTCATGACTTCTGCAGCAGGGGAGTTTGATGATCAGCCAAACTCAGAGGAGGCAGTGCGCTGGCTCAGGGCATATGGCCTCATGAAGGGAGGATGTACCTGGTTTTGAGAGACCTGACATCTCCAGCTGACGCAGAGCTGTGGTTTTCTCACACTCACAGGATTCTCCATGCCACAAAAGGCAACCAGTTTCCTTCAAATAGCAAATCTCCTTGATGTCTTTGACTTTCCTATAATTTTTTCTTAAAGGAAATATACTCAGTACGCAAGATGCTGCAGACCTTTGAGCACCCAGCACAGGTTCTTTTTCTTAATTTTAATTGTGGGGAAATACACATAAATAAAATGTACTTTCTCTATCATGTTCAAGTGTACACTTTAGTCTTGTTAAATATCCTCACACTGCTGTGCAACCCATCTCAGGAATTTTTTCATCTTGTGAAAACTGTATCTCTGTACCCATTAAACAACAACCCTGCATGCCCCCTTCCTCCACCCCCTGGTAACCACCACGCTGCCTCCTGTCTCTAGGAATTAAACTGCTCAGGGTACTCCAGAGAAGTGGAATCACCCAGTATTTGTCTTTTTATGACTTGCTTATTTCACTTGTATATCATTTTCAAGGTTCATCCATGTATTCTGTGTCAGAATCTCCTTGTTTTTACAGCTGACTAATAGTCCATGGTATACACAAGCCACATTTTGTTTATCCAGTCATCCATTAATAGACACTCGAGTGGCTCCCACCTTTGGCTATCGTGACTCACGCAGCTATTGAACACAGTGAGCAAATATCTTTTAAGTCCTTACTTTCAGTTTTTCCAGGTACGTACCCAGAAATGGAATTGCTGACTCATATGGTAATTCGGCTTTTAAGTTTTCTGAGGAACCAGCAGATTCTTTGTGGCCATAGACTCTTAGAGAAGAGAGGGACTTCAGAAACCTCATTCCCCTGCGGATGGGTGATGGGCCCTTCTGCCTCTTGTGTGAGTGGGGGCCCCAGCTGAGGTGTTTGGGGTTCTTCATGCATGCCCCTGCTGGGAGTGTCCCAGGGAGGTGCAATGATCTGCCTATGATAGTAGGTGGGGACACAGGAGCACAGAGAGTCACAGATGGCCTGGGGTGTCCGGCATCCCAGGAGTCCAGGAGCCTGTCACACGGTAAGCTTGGGTTCAGAAGACAAAGCTTTCCCCTGTGGGTCTGCAACGCTCCAGCAGGCTGACAAGTGGTCAGCTAGATGCTCTGGAAAGAGCTCTATACGAAGACCCCAGGTGAGCCATTCTCTCCTCATGGGCCTCAGTTTACCCTACTGTCCAGTTGGAAGAGGCAGATGGTCTCTTGAGGCTTTGCTCTTCCCCATCGGAGAAGCCTCAGTTCCTGGGGCATGTTACCAGCCCCCTCTGGTGGAGAAACCAGCAATCCTTCATCTGGACAATGGCTTCCCAAGTTCCAGGTTCTCTCTGACTTACAGGCAGGTAAACTGACCCCCCAGGAGCTCTGCTAAGAGGGTGGAGGAGAGCCCAGGTGTCCAGGCTTCCCAGACACCCTGAATGGGAGGGCATGGGTGCTCCAGCCCCTGCTGAAATCCTGCCAGTCACACCCAGATGCCTCCTCCAGGTGACAACATTGCAGGGGACCCAAGGGAACAGCAGATCTAGACAACTTAGCCCTCTACCTCTAGGGGAAGCTCTGTGCCCTTAGGGTCAGACTGTCACTCCTGAGCCCCTTGAGGACACATGAGGTTCAACACGTGAGTGAGACCAAAAAGGAGCTAGTCTATAAAAATCTCCATTACGCCCTCCGACTGGCCGGCGGCACGGGTGGCAGCATCAGGGGTGGCCAATATCTCTTATTTGTTGCTGAACATGGCAAGAGCTATTCCGGGTTCTTCCCAGAGCCCTCCTCCTTCCTTTCTGGTCTGCTTGCTCAGATGGCCCCTCCCTGAGGCTTTACCAGTTGTGTGTGAGCTGCCTGTGCCACCTCGGGGTGAGCTCAGAGGGCCAGCCCATCAGACCCCCATGGTGGCATGTGGGGTTGGGATCAATACTATTTCTCCAGCATTCCTGGGAAGGAAACGGCTTCTCTGAGAGGGTAAGGGTCTTTGAGGGTACACAGCTGGTAAGTGGAAGAGCCAGGACGTGACCCCAGTCAAGTTCATTGAGTGACCTGTCGAGTCCCTCTGCAGCCTCCCAGCCTTTGGGGGCTGTGCTGGGGAGCAGTCTGGAGGCTTCAGGTCCAGAAAGGTCAGTGCCTAAATAGGTGGTCCTGCTTCAGAAGACAGCTTTGTGCATGAGTAATGGAAACTGCAGGTCTTGTCTGGGATTCCAGGATGGGCTCTGCCCCTTGCTGGCTGGGTGGCCTTGAACCAAGCACCAAGTTCCTCTGAGCTGAGCTGCTGCAGCTGCATCCTCTGTCTGGGAACCATAACTTTGCTAACAGCCTGCCTTGCAGGCAGTCAGCCCCTGATGGTGATGATGGTGATATGGTGATGATGGCGAGGGCCTGAGGTGCACTCACACTTGGTGGCTGCTGTTTTACCACTGTTATTAGAGCATGGTCACTCTTGGTGGAAGAGAGAAACCCTGAGAGTTGGAACCTTGCTAGGGAAGGTCTCACCCTCTTTGGAGTTCCAGAAGAGTCCATCCCCTCCCACTTCCAAGCCCAGGATCACTGCCTGAGGGAAGAGGCAGTCAAGCTCCTTTCTCTGACCTGTCCAGTCAAGCTCCTTTCTCTGGCCTGCCTTATTGTCATTGAGAACAGAGCCAGAGGAACCTAGGGGACATTCTTATTTAGCTGCTGAGGCCCAGAGAAGAAAAGGCGCTAGCCCAGGGTCACGCAGCAATGAGGGAAGGAGTGCAGGTCTCTGCTGGCCCGTTCCATGCCCCTTGCCTGCGGCGCCGGCAGTGGGGGTGTAAGGCCCTGACTCTGTGGAAAACATGCAGATATCTCAGCTTCCCCCCTGAGCAAATGCTTGCATCAAGGTCACAGGCAGAGTTCTTCTCCCAGGAGACCCCATGAAGTGAAGTGGGCGTGAGGATAGCAAGGAGGGACAGAAGATGCTTCTACAGGACCAGAGTGTTGGCCATCTCATGGGACAGCAGACGCCCTGCCCCTCACTGTGTGCCCAGTCTGGGGCTCAGGGCTGTGCCAGGACTGAGGGGTTCAGATCATGGTGTGGTGATTATCCCAACTACCTGGCTGCATTTGGGGCTTCACTCTAACCAAGGTCATGGTTTCCATTTTCTAGCTGAGCAAACTGAGGCTAAGTTAACATGGCTGTTCTCCAGGTCATACTGTTTTAGTCATGCCTGGAGCACAGCTCAGAGTCCCCCGTCTCCCGGTGCCACATCACCTACCACATGTACTCTCAGCAGTCCAGGCAAAGGGCTGGCTCCGTCTGGCTCTAGCTGCCATTTGGTCCCTGCCACTCTCCCAGGGCTCTGGCTGTACTTTCTCCAGTTTCCTCTTGCCCCCTGGGCTCTGCTCGGACCTGGCTGCACTGGGCACACAACCCACTCCTGGTGAGCACGAAGTCAGACTTAGCACATTGTCATGCCATCGCCACCCCAGGCTGCCTCAGCAGCTGCCTGGCTGAATTATTCATCAGGCCTTGTTTACTCTTCCCTTCCTGGCTGTTAGTGGCTCTTGAAACCCCACCACAGCTCCCTCCCAGGTCCAGCTGCCCTGGCCTCCACCCCACTCTCCAATTTAGCCACCAGAAAGCTGCTCCAGGACAGGGCTGTGCGCATTGGCTATGAATTATTCAGCCCTCATTTGGCTGGAGCCAGGGAGGATATTGGGGCTGGAGGAAAGTCTCAGCTATGAGGTCTGGGGGGACACGTGGAACAAGCACGTGGGAGATGGAGTTGTCTCTATCTCCATCTCTGTCCATGCTGACACTGCGTCCTGTAGATGGAGGGTCATCGGCAGTTGTGAGCCCTGGGGAACAGAGCAGGCCTCAGGGAGAGCTCCCCCAGCTGGAAGCACAGAGACCTGCACACAGCACAGAGCCTCGTCAGCCCCTGACCTACACCGCTCACTAAGGGGATGACACCTCTTATCGGGGCTGAGAAACATGGCTCTGGAGTCAGACAGCTTAGGGATAAATTCTGAGCCTCCCGATTTCTAGGTGGCTAACATTGGCAAATTACCTAATCTCCCTGTGCCACAGTTTCTTCATTTGTAAGATGGGATCAGGATGGTTGCCCTGCACAGGGCTTCTATGCAGAGTAGGCACAGTCACAGTCTAATGCCCTGGGATGCAGCGAGCGCCCCGCATGCACACGCTCTGCGCCGTCACTGCTTGGTTGGTTGGTTACCCTCCTTATCATCCTGAGAGCTTTTTAAAGAAGGTCCTGGGTCACATTTTTCAGGATAACTCCAAGAACTAGTACTGAGGTGGCTCCTGGTGGATGCTTGGCAAATGCTTGTTGAATGAATGACTAAATTAGTGAGTGAGGAATTGCTCTCCAGAGAAGCAACGGGCTGATTATGAGGCAGTGAATCTGTTCCTCACTGCTGGGAGTGTTCCCTTGGATCACAGCTCACCAGGCATTCCGTGGCAAGGACTGATGCCCTGGTTAGAAAGATGGTCTTTAAAGTCTCCTCCTTCCTCATTAAGCTGCGGTGGTTCTAGGATTCAATGAATAAATACAGGCTGTAGGAGGAGGTGGTGGTGGGTCATGGTAATAATAATGATGATGATGATGATGATGATGATGAAGGTAAAGATGGCGGTGTCACAACAGGGCCATCGAGGGACTAAACTCTTTGCCTTGAGGTGAGCAGCAGTGGGGGTGGTGGTGGCAGGAAACAGCTGATATCCCAGGTCATACTATCAGCCATCGTGCTCCGTAGGCACAAGGAATGAGGGCTTTTCCCTCTGTATTCCTGGTGTCTGGCATACTAGGCAGGAAACAGTAGCTTATTGAATGAATGGGTGTCCTTAGCCCTGAGACAATGGGGCAGTCTCAGGACCTAACTAACCCCTTCCCAGCTCAGCACACAAACTCCCCAGTTTGCTCCAGGCTACCTTCCATGGTCCTTCTCCTTGTCTCTTGCCTCAGTTTCTCTAGTCATAAAAACAGGTCTCACAAGTTGTTTCCCCTCCCCTGGTAACCTCCAAACCACTGGCTGGCCCCGACTGCCAGGCTTCTGGGAACCTCAGACATGGGGCCACCATGCCCACACTGCAGATCACTGATAAGCTATCTTGATACTTCACTTGCTTTCAAAAAGACAGCTTCCAAGCTTCAAAACCAGGTGGTGCTGGTCTTTTTTTGGAGGTGCTAATTAATAATTTAACTTCACATAATGATAATTTTATCTTGTCGCAGTTTGTGGATTTATGATTAGCTCATCCATCCGGTGCCTGGCGCTTGGCATGGTGTGTGTCTCCTGCTATCTGCTGGAATGTGCCGCCGGGAGGGTTTCCCCATGGGGAGAGGAGTCCAGGGAAAGACCTGGGCATGGAAAGTGTCCTGGACACACTTCCCCCGGCGGTCTGTGTGGGAGGGCGGCTTGCTGGACTCTCTCGAGGGCTGCTTTGCCTGAGAGCAGGAAGTTGAAGTCAGTGACCTTTCAGCTCCAGTCTTGTCAATATCTGTGGAAATGAGTGTCAAGAGGAACCCTACTATCATAGACTGTCACAGCGGGAAAAGCCCTAAGAGAATGCCCCAGCTGGCCCCATCCCTCCCCCCAGTCGAGAAAACTGAGGTTAGAGTTTTCTTGACTGGGAGGCTCTAGCAGCCAGTGACAGAGCCCGTTTGAACCCAGCCCACCGCCCAGCTTCAGCATGCTGCTCTCCAGTACTCTCCACTCTGCACCCGCTGACCAGCCCCACCTTCCCCTGCCCCAGAGGAAGGAGACCCAGCCCTGGGTGGGAAGAGGTCCAGTGCGTTTTGAACGAGGACAAGAGACAGGCACTCAGACCCCCTCCTCCTATGACGTTTGGTGACCAGAGATCCCAATTGCTTTTCCTGCTGGAGAGATGGTGACCCCAAGGGGATGGCAGGGTGTGGCTGGGAATCCCTTCTGATTGTGGCAAAACCTTCCCATGCCTCGTATCCTATCAGGTGGGTGGCACTGGTACCTCTGTTGACCAGAAGTGAGTGTGACCTAGTTAGAGTCAAGTGACTTGGACAAAGCAGCAGAGCTAGAACCAGAGCCTTCTGGACATAAGGGCTATCAAGAGGAACACTCTGGGACATGTGAGAGGGAGTGGGGAGGCTGAGGAAGGAGGCCGGCCATGTTCTGCAAGCCTGCCCTTGATGTTCTCTTCAGGCTCTGGAGGATTTGAAGCCAAGAGTGTACTTGACCCCTTTAGTGAGAGCCTTTGCCCTCTTGGGGTGCTTGGGGAGGATGTTAGAGGCAATGTCTGTGCCCAGGCTGTGTGCCGGGCTCTGCGGGTCTCTCCTGAAGGCTGGACAGGGCTGGGGAGCAGGGCAGGGCTGCTAAGCTCTTCCCCTCTGGCCACCTGGGCTCTGGTTTTCCCTTCTATGCAAAGCTGGGCTGCTGACCATGTCCTGGGGCAGTCTCAGCCTGAGCTAATGAGATGCTAATGTTGATGACCAGATTGGCTGCAGCATTCAAGTGTTTGGGGACCCTCTTGACAGCTGGAGAAGCACCCCCAGCCACTCTAGGCAGCTTGAGCTCTAAGCCAGGATGTTCCCCCAGCAATTGTGCCTGTCACTTCTCATTACAGCTGATGCCCACAGTACCTGCCAGGGGGCTGTAGGGCAGAACTGGCCATGTTCTCTCCCAGAGACCCCTGGGAGGCTGATGCCTTGTCTGGCAGGGTCCCTGGGAACTCGGGAGGCTTCTGCTGTACCAGGACCTGGTCTAGCCCATTCAGGATCCTCTTGGCTGTGGCTCATTTTGTAAGATCTCACAAGAAACCCTCAGGCTCAGAGCAACATGGTGACCTTTATTTTAACTTCTCCAATTCAGGGCCTGTGACACTTTGTGTTCAGACAAATCTGAATTGTGACACGCGCTTTCTCCCCTGGATGCCTAGAATTCAAGAACCTTAGAGGGTCAGAATTGAACAACTTTTAATGATCAGCAAATGAGGGGTTTTAAAAAATAATTTTGTGTTTGCCTTAAAAATTGTCCAAATAAGATATATATGCAAAACCAAAAAGAGAAATTTTAAAAATGCCAAGAGGGTTATAATAAAAAAGCACACTCTTTCCCCACCCTTCCTACCTCCACACTTGCTTTCTGGGGGCAGCACACTCTTAACTCTTTCAGCTGCTTCTTTTGCCTTGTGCTTTTATATTTCCGAACAATATTGTGTATGCTGCCATTTCTTGCTTTATCAATTTTAGACTTCATTTATTGACTTCTTGCTATGTTAGTCAAACATACTGCTTTGTTACCCATACCATTTCTTTCCTTCCTCCTTATATACAAGGGGGAACTATGTAGTTCTATTGCAATTTTTAGTCAAAATCTAGAGCGTTATTGCAGCTATGTAGATGTGGCTCACTCCAGAGTCAGGCAGTGGTCTCTGATCGTATTTTCTTTCTCAGATGTTTTTTTCCTTCTCTGGTCAGGCAAAAACAGTGCTCGTGAAACATCCACCCCTTCCCCTACTTTTCTCAACTTCCCTTCTGTTTAGTTAGGGTCATGACTAGATTGATCCCTTTGGGCCCAGGCAGTTAAGAGCCTGTGTGCCTCTTCCATCTCCCCCTCTTCCCTAGTGAGGAGAATGAGTAGAGACATGGCATCCACATTGTGCAAATATGAAAGGAAGGACGACCTCCTTGTCAGGATGTGACATGAATGACACTTAGACACTTATTATCCTATCATTATGATAAATATACCCAGAGGTAATAATCATCTAAATGCCTCATTTTCGATTGTACTGTTTTCTTAAACTTTCCCAAATGTTGTACCAGATCTGCCATATCATTATTATTAAGTTTTTGTTTTTTTTTTTTTTTTTGGCAAGGATTGTCTTAGATCATCTATCAATCTCTCCTCTTTCTCTGGATTCTTCCCTCCTGGAGGCCTGAATTTCTTGTTCCAATCTGGCTGGTTTCTCTCTATGCCTGCTGCAAGCTTATATCCTGAGAAGTTCCTCAGCTAGTCTCTTGCATAGAATCCCCTGTTCCTGGATTCTGTTTTTTTGGTTTACTTCTCATTCTTGCTGGGATATATCCTCTGGGAGCTTACTAAGAAAAGGAGTTTGCAAAGTAAATTTTCTGAATCCCTACATATCTAAAGAAAATTTATATTTTGAACTTACATCTTAGTTCTGTGTTTAGGTATAGAATTCTACGTTAGAAATAGTTTCCCCCAGGAATTTAAAAAATACTGCTTCCTTGTTAGGAAGTATACAGCCTAGTATACAGTGTTGTGCCTGAGAAGCCTACAACTGTCTGATTTATACTCTTTTGTATAAAACCTGTTTTTTTTTTTCCCTTTCTGAAAGCTTTTAGGATCATCTCTTTCTCCATGTGTTTTGAAATTTTACAGTAATAGTTCTAGGTGGATCTGTGATTCCTGAGTGCTGGGAAATTCACTTGAATTATTTTTCTGATAATTACCTTTGTTCCATTTTCCCTGTTACTTGGGGACCAGCTCCTGGATTCATACTTGTGTGGGTTAACTGTGACTACAATAATGCTACATAACAAACCAACCCAAACTCAGAGGCTTCATCCACAATTACGCATTCTCATGGATCTGCAGTTGCCTGAGCATCACTGATTTAGGCTGAACTTGACTGGGCAGCTCTACTGGTGTTGATTCGACCTCTCTGTGTACCTGTGAACACACTAGGGGATGATGGCTCATCTAGGGTGGGATTGGCTGGGAGAGTTTAGCTCTGCCCCATACCTCTCACCCTCCTTGTGAGACTAGTGGGCTAGCCCAGACATGTTATTTTTCATGGAGATAGCACAGAAGCAAGAGTAAAAGCCTAATTCACATAACAACTCATCAAGCCTTTGGGCACATGCTATCCACTAATGTCCAGTGGCCCAAAGCAAATCAGATGACAGAACTCAAAGTTGCAAGGCCTCTGTAGTGGGAGGAGCTGCAAGGTTTCGTGGCAAAAAGTCTGGATGTTGGGATGAGTAAGAATCTGGGGCGATCAGTCCAATCTACCATAATCCTTCAAATCATAGACTTTTCCCGTCTTTGCCATTTTGACCTACTTTCTAGATTTAAAGGTTGTCTAAACTAGTAGACACTAGCTTACAATTTTTGTGGTGTATTTATTTCACATTTTTATTTTCAATTTTCTGGGGTACTTTCTCTTTTTAAATTTCAATATATTACAGGAATACAAATAATTTTAGTTACGTGAATCACTTTTGCAGTTTTTGGCCGGAGCTAGGTTTGAACTCGTCACCTCCAGCATATGGGGCTGGTGCCCTACTCCTTTGAGCCACAGGCGCCGCCCCATGAATCACTTTTGTAATGCTTGAGTCCAGGCTATAAGTGTGCCCATCACACAGACAGAGTTCATTGTATCCGTTAGATAGGTTTTTGCCCATTCCCTCCTTGATTTCCACTGAGTTTTACTTCCCTCCATGCTCATCAGTTAGTTTCCATTTAATAGTGAATACCGGGGTATTTGTTTTTCTGTTCTTTAGATACTTAAGATAATCATCTTCGGTTCCATCCAAATTGTTGCAAAAGGCATTCAGACTTTTTTTTGTGGCTGAGTAATATTCTATGGTATACATAAACATGTAGCATATTTTGTTAATCCACTCGTGAATTGATGGCTATGTGGGTTGGTTCCACATCTTTCAATTGTGCTGCAATAAACACTCAAGTCTCTTTTTAATAAAATGACTTCTTTTCCTTTGGGTAAATACCCATTAGTAGGATTGCTGGATTGAATGGTAGGTCTACGTTTAGTTCTGAGTAATCTCCATACTGTTTTCCAAAGAGGTTGCACTAATTTGCAGTCCCACCAACAGTAAACACATGTGCACATATAAGTGTGCTTTTCTCTCTGCATGCACACCAACACTTACTGTTTTGGGGCTTTTTATAAAAACCTTTTTAACTGGAGTAAGCTGAGAGTCATTGTGGTTTTAATATGCACTTTCCTGAAGATTAGTGACTTTGAGTATTTTTCATACATTTATTGGTTATTTGTCTATCTTTGTTTAAAAATCTTCTATTCATGTTGTTTATCCCCCCTCTTTTTTTTTTTTGAGACAGAGTCTCATGCTGTTGTCCTGGGTAGAATGCTGTGGCGTCATCATAGCTCATGGCAATCTCCAGCTCTTGGGCTCAAGTGTTCCTCTTGCCTCAGTTTTTCTATCTTTTTAGTAGAGACAGGGTCTTACTCTTGCTCAGGTTGGTCTCGAACTCCTGAGCTCAAGCAATCCACCCTCCTTGGCCCCCCAGAGTGCTAGGATTACAGGCATGAGCCACTGCGCCCAGCTGTGTCTACTTTTTAATGTTTTTTTTTTCTTGCTGATTTGCTTGAGTTATTTGTAGATTCTGGATATTAGCCCTTTATCTGATGTATAGCTTGAAAATATTGTCTCCCATTCTGCAGGTTATTTATAAATGCCACCAGGAAAATGGAATAGCCACATGCAGAAGAATGAAACAGAATCTGTATATCACTCACAAAAATTAATTCAAGATAGATAAAAGACTTACAAGTACAACATGAAACCACAAAAATTCTAGAAGAACACATAGGAAAAACTTTTCTAGATATTGGCCTAGGCAGAGGATTTACTATGAGGATTTATTGCCCAAAGGCAATTACAGCAACAACAAAAATAAATAAAATGGAACTTGATTAAATTAAAAAGCTAGTGGACAACTAAGGAAATAATTAATAGCACACTTTCTTATTTTTTCATAGCATTTTTTTTTCCTATTTTATGAATGCAATATCTTTTCCTTTTTTTTTTTTTTTTTTTTTTTGAGACAGAGTCTCAAGTTGTCACTCTGGGTAGAGTGCGGTGGTGTCACAGCTCACAGCAACCTCAAACTCTCAGGCTTAAGAGATTCTCTTGCCTCAGCCTCCCAAGTAGCTGGGACTACAGGTGCCCACTACAACGCCTGGCCATTTTTTGTTGCAGTTGTCATTGTTGCTTGGCAGGCTGGGGCTGGATTCGAACCCACCAGCTCCAGTGTATGTGGCTGGTGCCCTGGGTGCTTGAGCTATAGGCTCTGAGCCTCCATCTTTTTTAGAATGTTCATTTATAAGAGTTTTCTTGTAAGTTTTTACTAATTTTTTTTTTGTTTATTTTGCAGTACGTATTTCCCCCTTGGGTCCTCCACCAACCTTTGTCGGCCTTGATCTGCGTCTTGGCTTGGTGGTATAGCATATAGTGTGATAGTCTACAGAGTGGACTTGGAGGTGGACTGCCTAGGCCCATTGCTCAGTTCCATAGCTTGCAAACTGGACTTGGGCCTCTCTATTCCTCAAAATATTCATCTGTACAGTGGAGCATGATAGTAGCCTACTTCAGAGAATAGTTGGGAGGATTAGAAAGGTGACGCCATGGAAAGCACTTGGAAGCATCCGCAGCGCACGTCCAAAATATCTCTTCTCAAATAAATATGTGGGGCTGAAGGCTGAGTGGAAGCTTTGTGTTCAATGGTGAAGTTTGGCTGGGGAACTTGCTCCTGCAACTGAGGAGCAGAGTGGCGTTTTAAGCCTTGGCTGTTCAGTTTCTCCCCCACTGTCCATGGCAGTGTGGAGATGTATGAGTCTGAGGGCCAGGGGCTCCCACTGATTTCTGCTCAGATTTCCATTTAATCCCCTGTTTGTAGCTCCAGGTGTCATTCTCACCTCCCTGCACCTGGTGTCTTCAAGGCTGGAGCCCTTGCAGGGTTCCCTATCATTAGAAGCTTCTAGGAGAGCAGGGAGAAAAATGCATCTTTAGCTAGCACTCCAAGCTGCACTTTTACTTTCAAACTGTTTCGGCTGCAGAAACTCCCAGTCAAAGGAAAGTTTCCATGCCAGCCAAAGCACAGGAAGGCAGAGTGACCTGGGTTGGAGCGGGATGGGGTCCGGAGACCCCAGCCCCACCTTCAGCTTCCCTCCGAGACCCTGGCTCTCCAGAACTCAGTCTGAAAACCACCGAGACACAACCATTCCTGCCCTCATTTTATGGATGATGAAGCCCAGGCTAAGAAAGAAAAGCATTTAGCATTTGGCCTTTGGCTTCCAGTTTGATGGTTTCTCTTCCATACTTTGTTGCCTCTGAATAGAAGGAATATGGTGGCTGATTTCTACTTGGCTGTTCTCAAAAAGTTAAGGAAAGAGCCTCAACTTCCTCCCCCCAAACTTTTTCTGGGTCTGCTGTCTCTGATTCTCTCTTGACATTCTATTTTCATCCTTACCACCTCTGGGGATAATGACAACGGGTGCATAATTGCTACCTTCTGGATAAAGTACCTCTGAGACCTTTGAATTTTCCTGAAATATTCTCTTCCCCTCCTGGGCCCCCCACCAACCCCTGTGATGTAAGAATTCACTATTCTCCTTCAGGATCCCAGGATCCCAAGCAGCAGAGCTCCCCACACATGTTAAAATCCTCTCAGGTAACGGATTTCAACAGACAGCCAGGATGGAGAACACTCCCATCTTTCCATTTCTGTCTTGTCATGGCAAAATTCCATCTTATTTCAAGGTTCAGCACAAATGTTACCTTTATGGAGAAGTCTTGCCTTGAATAAGTGACTTGATCTCGTGAGCCTTATTTATTCATCTGTAAAATGGGCAGCATGGGGCCTGCTTACTAGGTTTGGGGGTCTAATCTAGGAATTATTACAGAGCTGGGGACAAGCAAAAAATGACTGACTAAATGTGAGCTGTTATTGTGTATGCATCTGTTATAAAACGTCCCCTTCTGTCTTTTGGTGTATGTCTAATTTCCCCACTAGATGGGCGTGTCCTAGCTTGAACTGCACATTAGATTCACTTGGTGGGTTTTTAAAAACATGGACGCGTGAGTCCCACTCTAGATCAACTATTAATAACTGTGAATCTCAGAAGACGGAGCCCAGGCATCAGTATTTAAAAAACTTCCAAGGCTATGCAGTCTAACAGACAATGGGTGGAGAATGCTGAACTAGACCGTGAGCTGCCAGGGAGCAAAAAGCAAGCACTGCCCATTTTTGAATCATACCTAGTGCCTTGCAATTAGTATCCCATCATCCCATCAGACTTTAGAGGCCCCTTAAGCTCCTCAAAGGATGCTCCTCTAGCTACTTTTTTGAATGAAAAAGTAAATGAGCGAATATTAGATATAAAGTCAGAATTGGAATGAGAGAACTTTGTGGGTGTGGATTTTTGCCTGGAGGCTAATGAGGATCTGACCTGGACCCAGTAGAGGGCTCTGGGACGCCCATGTGTGACTGAGGGTGGGTCTCTGCTCTCGCATCCGGTGGGTCCCATCTATGTAGCCTGTGACTTACAAAGTGTGCTCGTTAGACCTCATTGTTATCCCCTGAATAGGTGCTATTCTTACTCTTATTAGGAACCCCACTGGATAGAGGAGAGCGTATGGCCAGAGACTTGGTGACAGGGCCACGGCTGCAGAGCCAGGAATGGACCTGTGTCTCTGGATACCTGTTCCCATGCTTGGTCAGCCTCTTCGGCCCGAGTCTGAGGGCCACTTGCACTGGCCTCTGGGAACCAAGCCATGCAGAAGGGAGGTGGAGAAGTGGGGAGCCCCCCTCTGAGAAGTTGCTTCCAGTTCCTTTTGGGAAAATGTGGTGGTGGGGATGTGGGGTGGGATTCCTGTGTGGGGTGCAGACAGGTTTGTGTGCTCCTCCGTGCATGACGGAGTTGTGTGTCTCTTGCTGGCTGTGTGTGGCATGTGTGGCGGAGTGCGTGTGCCTGTGTGGCTGTGCACTGCTCTGTGAGATTTGTGTTTGCTGTTGCTGTGTTGAGAGTGAGTGTTGTGCATGTGCTGTGACTTTAGAGGCCCCCCTGAGCTCCTCAAAGGATGCTCCTCTAGCCATGGGGAAGCCAACGGGAGTCCCAAAACTCAGGTGGCTTTCCCTCTGCAAGACAGGCCTCAGAGGAAAATGCCTTCTCCTGGGCTCAGGGCCTGCTTTCCTCTCTGTCCAGCGCCTCGCACCTTCCTCTCCCTGGTGCCAGTGCCCCCAGCACAGTGGCTTCCTGCCAGAGAATTAGTAGGCAAAGGGCAGGGAGGCTGCCCATGCCATCCCTCCCCCGTCCCCCGCCTTGAGCTGGCTGAACCTGCCCGTCTGCCAGGCGCAGCGTCTGCAGGAAATTTCCCTGGGCACCTTTACTCCCGACTGTGCATTAATTGCTTAGTCTTCAGCCTCCCCATCTACCTCAGGGCTGAGGGACAGGGTCACCTTGCCACATAACTTTATCCCCTATCTGAATAGGAGGGAGAAGAGGCAGCCAGGGGAGGAGCTTGAGAGGGTGCCTAGGCCAGGGCTGTGGCCACCACTAGGTGTGAGGGGCTGAGGGACCCAAATCTGGCCCTCACTGCCCCTCCTGCATGCCCTCATCTAATGCACAGCAGACTAATTTCAGGGGTTGGAGGTCCTTAAAAAGAGATGACTTACCTGGTGTGCCACATCTATTTTCAGGTCAGTTCAGGGGAGTCTTTTCCAGGGAAGAGCATTAGGTGAGGGGAAGGTAGCCCAGAGGGGAGTAGACTCCCTGCTAGGAGATGGGGCAATGGCTCAGGGGGGTCAAGCTCTTACCTCCTTTTGCTCTTATGAATGACATCACAACTCTCCAGCACCTCCTTCGAGCTCTGAGACCAGATCTTCCTTTTCCCAGCTCCTTTTCCCCACCCTTCACACACCCCTCTTGCCTGCCTCTTTAGGCAGTGGGTCTGACAGCCTCTTACAGTTTCCTGGCAGTCCTTTTACTGTGCTGATGGTAAACTGAGGCCCCAGACTAGAATTCTTTCTTTAAAGGCCCCAAGAGTCTTAGAGGCTAGTCCTTGTGACCCTGATGCTGTGTGACCCTGGGCACGTAATTGCTGCCCTTTGTGTTTTGGTTTCTTTACCAATAAAAGGATCAAAGACTTTGCTAGCAGCCCATGCTCCACCCCAGGCATCTCAGTGGGGGCTCCAGGGGGCTCCTGTGCAAGGATCCAGGTGCCTGGACACTCAGCCTCACAAGAAAGGAATCTAGTCCACAGAAAGCTCAGGGATCTTCAGAGGCCCTGGGGAGACAGGGGACCCATGGTAGGGGGAGGAGGGAGCTTCCTGACCTCTATGTCCAAGGACAAGCCAGATGGCCAGGGACAGGAGCATCAGAGTGACTGAGACAGGACTTATCACTCTGGGAGAGACTGCCCAGGCCAGGGCAGGGTCCACCAGACTGTGAGTTCCTGAGGGCATGTCTGGTCCATCCTCCAGTTCCTCACATTCTGTCTCCTCAGAGCTGATGCTCAGGGAAGGTTTGTTAAGGAAATGAATGACTGAACACAGAAGAGAGGATAAAATCGACTAGATAGCAAACTGAAGAAGAAGGGATCTTGGGTTGCTGGGCCACGGGGAAGGAAGGCGAGGAATCTGGGGAAAATGACAAGTTAGGACAAGGCTGGGTTTTGCTGTGGTGACATACAAGCCCCACATCTCAGAGGCTGAAAACAGAAAAGGTTTATTTCTCCCTTATTCTACGTGGGCTGGCTAGTGGGGAAACTTCTTACCATAGGCACTCAAGCACACAAGTTGATAGAGCAGTTACTCTCTTGAACATTGTCATTGTATTAGAGATAAGAAAATGCTGAGGGGGTGGCGCCTGTGGCTCAGTGAGTAGGGCGCCAGCCCCATATACCGAGGGTGGCAGGTTCAAACCCACCCCCGGCCGAACTGCAACCAAAAAATATAGCCGGGCGTTGTGGCAGGCACCTGTAGTCCCAGCTACTTGGGAGGCTGAGGCAGGAGAATCGTGGAAGCCCAAGAGCTGGAGGTTGTTGTGAGTCCTGTGACATCATGGCACTCCACCAAGGGCGGTAAAGTGAGGCTCTGTCTCTACAAAAAAAAAAAAAAAAAAAAAAGAAAGAAAGAAAGAAAAGAAAATGCTGTGGGTCTCACACTAACAGTCAGACCAGAAGTAACATTTTCATTCTTTGCTAGACCTGGTCACATGGTTACTTTTGCTCTCAATCTATTGGCTAGAGCTAGTCACATGGTCACTTTTACTCTCTATCTATTGGCTAGAACTAGTCACATGGTTACATTTGCTCACAGTCCAGTTGGCCAGCATGATACCTCCAACAGCAAGAGGGCCAGGAAAAGCAATCCGACCATGTGCTTGGCAGGCAGAGAAAGATATTTGATGAACACCACTAATGAGAGTGATTAAAGAATTAGCCATGGTGAGCCAGAAGGAAGGGAGTAGCTGATAGCTTAGGTCTTTGCACACTCACCCCCCAGAGTTCCTTGTCTGTGCATTGTGCTCCTTCAATATCATAAAGTCATAAACTGACCCTGTAACCTAATGGGGGGAGGCGGGCTGCATGTGAATTGAGCACGAACTATGTACCGAGTTTTGCTGAGCACTGGAAATATAAGACAGAGACAGTCCCTGCCCTGATGGAGTCAACAGTTAGATAAGAAACTCACTAAAGTCTGAAATAACATGAGGATCTGATATCCTAGATCCAAGTTGGAAACTGACCAGCAGAGAAAAGAGGGAACAGTATGGTCTACAGCTGCACTTAGAGGTGGCTCTATTTTCTCTTGCTGTTTCAAGGTTTAGGCTGTCCATACACAGTTGCAGTCCAGTCTGATTACACAGTTTCTGGCTCCTGCCTCTATGCACATTCCTCCAAGATTAGGAGCCTTCATAAATGGAGTCATTCCTGGGAGAGAAGCAAAGACTCACCCCAAAGTCTTAAAAGCACATTAAGATTGTCTCAGTAAGTTATATGCTCTTATTAATGGGACTACTCCATTCTGATTACATTTTTATGGGCATTTTCCTGGTGACATTGTGCTAGCCTTGTTCCGAGATCCCCAATTCAATCAATACAAGATAAAAATAAGAGAGGAGAGACAGAGAGAAAGGTAAGAAGCTGGGAAGGAAGGGAGAGAAAGAGGGAGGAAGGGAAGGAAAACTGGGTCTTCATTTGGAAAAGATGGGTTTCCTCTCCAATCATTTAGAGGGAAATTCCTCCTTCATCAAATGTTGGCTTTGTCCAATTTGGCTTGAATTGGGGAAATCAAAGGGCTTGGAATATTAAAACATGAGTGAGGACCAAATGTACCAGTATCAGAAGAAGCGAAGAGGAGGAATTACTAGAAATGCTTACTTAGGACCTGCAACTTCACTAAAGGACTGTAGCTGTCGGTGGTGGAATCCTTTTATGGTTCCTTATTGCCCTCAGAATGAAGCCCTGCCTCCTCAGCCTGGATTGAAAGACTTGGTGACATCACCTCGTCTCTCCCGCTGCCTCTGCCTCCCTTTCACATCCACCTGCACTGCACACTCTTGTTGCTGGGTGCATTTCTTACCCTCACCCAAGCATGGGTCATGCCTCAGTGCCTTTCCATTCTCTGTTCCCTCTGCCTGGAATGCCCTGCCAGTCACCTTAGAGAATTCTCCTCATCTTTGTGGCTCAGTATCAAACATCTCCATCCATCTAGACCCCTCCCCATCTCCTGGGAGATCTTCTTTAAGCCACTACTGTGGTACAAACCTCCATCCCAGTCCTTATTACACCTCCTAACCGTTGTTTCCATGCCATCCTTCCAATTAAGCTGTAGAATTCTTGAGGGCAGAGATTCTGTATTATTCCTTTTTCTATCTCTTGTACTTGTAGGCTAGTATAAGGCCTAGCACGCAGCATAGCCTTGGTATATGGTTATATAATAAAATGAATGAATGAATGAGTTGGAAGCAATCTGAAGGGCTACCTAGTGTAAAGTCCCACTCAAAACAAGAATTTCCCCTCTAGCAGGAGTCAACCAACTATGGCCCATGGGCCAAATCTGGCCGAATGTTTCCTTGTGTGGAGAGGGTTTTATTGGAACACAGCCACGTCAAGGTGTGTACATGTTACTCACAGCTGATTTTGCACTCTAGCAAGAGTTGAGTAGTCCAGTTTGTTGTAAGTATTTCGAATTGTATATAAAGCCAGCACATTGTACCTCATAAATGCATTAAAGTACACAGCTGTGATTTAATAATAAAAAAAAAAAAAAGAAGTTGAGTAGTTGGGATAGTATGGCCTTCAAAGCTGTTTTCTACCTGACCCTTTACAGAAAAGTTTGCCTACCTCTGTTCTATAGCATTGGCTCTTAATCCTTTTTGGACCAGAGACCCCTTAGAGAATTTGATAAAAGCCTTGAGATTACATATACGCACATACACAGAACATTTTGCATTCAGTTTCCTGAGGATCAAAGCCTCCTTGAAGCCCATTCATCATTTCCCTAGGGATCCACAGATACCAGGTTAAAAATTCTGTGGCCCAAAGCTGGTGAGGCTGAAGCTGAGAAAGTGACAGAGAGTGGGGTCCAAAGGTGTGGTAAAAGTCAGATGTCTCAAAAAATCAACACTTAAAAAAAAAAAAATGCATTGCTATGAAACATCCCTGACAGAGTTGGCCACTGACAGAGTTGGTGGTACTGCAGTCCCAGGGAACTCACCTCTGTATCGTTTGTTGCAGGAAAGCACGGTTTGTGAGGAAAGCCCATCCTCACACTCAGCTGAACTCTGTGTCCCCTTAATGTGTGCCCACTGGTCCTTCTGGATGTTGAGGCTGTGCTCCAATGAGCATAAGCCCATTTGCATAGCTGATGTGGACAGGCAAGGAAAAACCAGAAGGTGGGAAACAGCACACCCTCCCTGGGCTTCCAAAGGAAGGGCGAAGGGCTGGGAGGAGCAAAGAGGGGCCGGGATCATTACAATCCATCACATCCAGCTTTGCTTTCTTCAAAACAGGGGTGGGAAGAGCATGCGTGTGGCGGGAAGCTAATGAAGTCATGAGCAATAGGAGGCGTTAGGCCACTGGGAAGCAAATTGTGGGCCAAACGAGCTCATTTTTTAGCAGAATTATTAAATTAGCAGATGAAGGAAACACATTAGACATTATGAATCTTGCTTTTAGCAGAGCCCTTGATAGAGGGTTGGGCAGACGCTTGCTAAACTCTTGTCACTTGGGGTGGGAGGGATCCCCCGTGGAGACCAGAACTCTTTTAGGAGGAGGTAAGGGAGGGTGATTTAAATGAACATCTGGGCCAGACCCTGTCTTTATTCAATCACCACAGCACCTAGCTTGCAAGAGAGAGTTTATTTTCTCTGTTTCAGAAGGGAAGATGTGCTCACCTCCAGGTACACAGTCAGCGGCTGAGTTCGGGTTGGATCCAGGCTTGCCTTAATCCGAATCCAGACTTCTCTAGGGGTGAGCGTGAGCCACACCTTCCTGCCCAGGAGCCCCAGGGAGTGACTTAGAAATGGACCAGAGCTTGGGGCAGGGAGAGAAATAGGTAGGAAAAGAGCTGGGGTGAAGTGGGCTGGGCAGAGAGCTTCAGGTGGGGCTCTGTCAGGGCATGGGGGGCTGGGCCCCCCGTGGCGGGGCTACTTTAATTGCTACATTTCAGGAAGGTACGGTGAATGGGCTAGTATTCAGAAAAGGGGAAGTGAATGGAATCCATGCCTTACAGGAATGGCTAAGTGAACAAACAGGGCTGTCTTTTGTTCCTAATATTCAGGGGTCCCCAGAGGATGCTGGGGATTGCTATGACCTTAGAGGGTTGAACTGGACCAGTCTGTGGCTTATAAGGAGGGTAAAAGAGAGTTTTCTAGCACTGGGAAGTGTCCAGCCTTATAGGAAGTGAGCTCCCCGTCCCTGAAAACAATCCAGGAGCAGACAGAGAATGGGAGCAGAGTCTGGCACCTGGTGAGGTGGGAGTTTGGCTAAAGCTTCTCCATACACTGCAATTCTGTCTCCTCAGAGGCATGAGGAAGAACGCGCTCAGAGCAAGGCTCTCCAGAGACTCCCGCAGGTGTTCAGGAGCGGAGTGGGAGAATGTGTATTCACCTCTGAGATCTGCTAGTGACCAACTACGTGCTTAAACACAGGAGGGACGGACTCCATAATCCCTCCTAGACACTCAACCTAGCCTAAAGATTGCTCCCAGGATGTGGGGTGACAGACGAGCCTTCCCAAATCCTCCCGGCATGGGGTGAGGGCAGGTTTCATTTCTGGGGAACCTTCTCTAGCAGTAAGATCCAGACCCATCAAAAATAGGAGAGAAGGAGGAAGGCAGGAGGGTAGGTGAAAAGGGACAAGGGTCCAACCCAACTTCCCATAAACCTTTCCTGAGGTCCTACTGTGTGCAGGAATCAGAAACACAGGAAATGGGCTGTGGGAAGCCTATAGTCACAGTCACTGCTTTTGGTTAGACAAGCTGGATGGGCAGACAAGGTAATGGCTTTGCTCAGAGCTGTGAGAGACAGCGGTCTGGGGCGTGTCTGAGTGAGTCCCTGCAGCAGAGGTCTTCCTGGTGCTGCAGGAGATTTGGCTGTGGGGAGAGCTGGGGTGTAGGGGAATACAAGGACACAGGCTGAGGGGTGGAGGGTCAGATTTCACAGGGCTTTGCCTGCCAGGCAAAGTTCCTGTGCTGGAGCCAGGGGGTATCAGTGGATGGTTCCTTTCCATGTAAGAGAGCAAGAGTTTCCTGCAGGAGATGAGAAAGACCAGAATAGTTTTGAGAGCATGAATGTGACTCCCATGTGGAGGTTGGAACGGAGTGCCTGGGACTGGAGCAGGAAGCCAGGGAGGGTTCTTTGGAGGAATGCAGGGATTTTGGCAGCCTCAGTCTGATTGCTCAGAGGAGCTGGTTATGAGCAAAAGTTCTCCGTGTGTGCATGTATGAATGTGCATTTCAGAGTGCACATTTTTGGGTAGGACCATGTCTGCGTGTGTCTATGGATGAATCTTAGGGTGTGCGATGTCTGTCTTGCTCTGAAGGGGTGTGCACACCCACCCTAGGAATAAGGAGACCGTAGTTCTGCACGTGTGAGTTTGCATCATGCCCAGCGTGACAGGGAGGCAGCACTTTGTGGTCGGGCTCTCAGGCGGCAATGACAATTTGGACAAAACTTACCCAGGCCCGAGACTGGGGCTCCCACCTACCTTAGTTCCTGCTGCGCATCTGGCAGGTGCTGATGCTGCTCCTTATAATGGACCAGACACCACACAGGGCACCGTAGGATGGGCTTCCTGCATCCCACGAAGACCTCCCATGCCCACTCTGCCCACAACCGTCTCCTGCCCCTGCCCTTGTACATGATAACTGCCTTGGCTGGGTGGAGTGAGGCCAGGCCTTCCTAGTTGTTCTTCTGGCAGAGGATACCAGCCCAGTGTGGGTTGCAAGACAAATGACCCCTCCTCACCATACCTCCTGCCCTCCATCATTCCAGCTGGGATCTCCCAAATGCTCCAGCCTGGGCCAAGGCCACATTGATCCCACCATTTCTGAGACCTGAACCACCAGCCTTGTCAAGCTCACTCTGAAGACAGCCTGGAAAGGGGGTGAGAAGCCTTTGTTGGCAAAGTAAGGGTCTCCGGCCACAGAGCCTCAAACCTGGCTGTGCCTTTAACCCACTAGATGACTTGGGTGAGACCCGATTTCAGCTTCAGTTTTTCCTTATATGGAAGGGGCCCAGGCTATCTCAGGTGGGGCCCAACCTTGGGGTTGGAAGAAGACACGGGGTCTGTCATCCACTGTGTTAAAGTGTGGGTTCTTATGGCCAGACTTGGTTGGACATGGTCCTTTATCAAGGTAAAGGTTTAATAACCGGCTCGCTGCCAGAAGGAAAGCCCTGATTTGTAGTTTTTGCTGATTTCTCTGATATAAATACTCCCACTATGATTGATTTCAGCCCACCAGCACAAAACCACTGAGCACGGGGATAAAAGGTGAGCTCTTAGAAACCAGCTTTAGCACACTACTGCCTTCATCCTAAACTCAGAGACAGCCCAGCCAGAGGAAGAATCTGAATCAAAAGCATTAATGTGCCTAGCATTGGGTTGGAGCCAGAAATGAGGCTATAGGTGAGAAAAATGAGTCAGAAAGTCAGGTACTAGGAAGACAAGAAAGGTTTGAAAGTGTGATATGTAAGGAGGGCCAGGGAAAGTGGCCCAGGATTGAAACTGCTCTGTGCTGGGTGATGTGCAGACGGGCCTAACGCAGCTGGAATACAATATTGCCTCTTGATGTTCCCAGGCAGAGAAAGGGAGGCGGGTGTACGTGATCATGAGGGAGCTGGACAAATAGACAGGTGTTCCCTGAACACCAGGGATGACGTCTGAGCCAACCAAGCCAGGAAAGGGCAAATCCAATCTCTGTAATTGTTGGTGCATCAATTCTGGTGACGGTCCCATGAGGATGATGCCAAGGGCCTAGGGGTGGGGGGATGCCCTGGCTGACATCATCTGCTATTTCTGGGCTAATTCACAGCCTCCTTCAGTGGGAACTTCCTTGAGGACATAAATCACCCGGTCTGCTGATGACTACCTCATCTCCTGAGAAAACCAAGGGAACCCAAGTACGTGGAGCCAGGCGAGGTCCAGGTGTCCTCTGGAGATGGCACTGAGAGTGGAGAGAAGACTGAGGCCCACGGTCACAAGGACCAGTGTTCAAATGTCGCCTCTGCCCTTGTTAGCTGAAGGGCTTTGGATAAATCATTTTGCTTCTCTGACTTTCTGTTCCCTTAAAGGGGCTGATAATACTTAACAATCTCTCTCATTTTCTTCTCTCAGAGAGTGTGCTTCCAGGGGGAGTCTGTGGAGGCTTCTGGAAGGATATGTAGACTCCCTTTCTGGCCCCCTCCCTGGCTTTGTAGTGAGTGGTCCATGGGGCTGGGGTGGGGGGCTCCCTCTCAGGGGGGTGAGGAGGATGGGGAAGGGAGGGCTGTTCTCACTGGGGTGTGTGGCCCTCTGGGGTGTGCCTGGAGCCTGTTCTCTCTCCAGGTACTGAGACTTCTCTATGGAACCTCTCAGCCGAGCAGGCCTCGGAAGCCAGGACAGCCGCCTGGGACCTTCACTACAGAAGGCGAGGGGCCCATTTCATAAGCACAAGTCCCGTCTCACCTGCCAGTGGGCTGCATGTTTGCTTGACTTCCTCCCTGCCCCAGGCCTGGCTCTGTCTGTCTGCCCCCGCTGTCTGTCCATCTGTCCTAGAGCAAAGACTGACAGGCTTGTTACCTTGTTACCTGCCTGCTTCTCTGAAGAAGCTCCCCAACTTCCTGTCTGTCTGTCAGTCTGCAGGGATCTGCCTTCCTATCGCTTTGACTGGAGCCTACACTGCTGCACCTGGGCTCTGTTTTAAGATGTACCAGTGACAGAGAGGTGACAAATGAGAGTGAGAGAGAGTGACAGACGGGTGCACAGCTACGGGGGTAGAACACGTGTGCACGCAGAGGGTTGACAGTTGGGCTGTCCTGTCTGAGACGGGGTCACCCAAGGTTTTCACCTCCAGAAGGATGCTTGGGGGACCATCCATCCCACCGAGAAGCACCGTTTGTCTGTATCCCTAACCACAGACAGGAATGTTCCCCATGGAACCTCCCAGGGGAGGAGAAAGGACAGTACCCATGGTAACAAATGGAGAGGCACATTTCAGCACAGGAAGAACTTTGTGACAACTGAGCTGTCCAACAAACAAAGCGAAACGCCAGCAAGGTAGTGATCTCCCTGTCACTGACATTGTGCCATGACGGGCTGGCCACCCACCTGTCACGGCTGTCAAGGGGGGAATTTCCTACCTTGAGAGAGGGAGGCTGGGAAGGTTGAGATGGGCTGACAGTTGAGATGATGAATTCTGTTGAGAAACCATGTAAAGCGCTTTGCACGGTGACTGGCACACAGTAGGACCTCAAAACACAGCTGTTATTAGGAGAGAGGCTGGGCTAATTGACCTTAAGGTGCCATCCCACAGCCTTTGAGCTGGAGAAAGATGAAAGACCAGCTAATGGCAACAGGTTATGAATAAACAGAAGCTGGGAACGTGGGATAATAAAGGGCCTCCCAGAATAGGAACATCTCCATCTCCCTCACCCTGATTTGCATGGCTCCCACAGGCCTCCCTCCCCTCTCCTAACTCAATTCCAATTTCAATGTCAATAACTTCTCTGGCACGACAACAGCCAGGGGTTGCCAAAGTGAATCAGAACATTGAGTTTCAAAGTCTCGGACCAGCTTGTCTAGCCAGTGTTGTCCCCTCCAGGCCTGCCAGGCCCTTTCTGCCTCTCGGCTCACATCCTCTGTGCCCTTTGGGGAGACTTATTTTTACCCTTCCCAGCTGTCTGTAAGGTTATTTGAAAAATGACACACTCTTTTCTTTGATCAAGATGTTTGAACAACAACAGCGTGTGGGACACCGGGCGCCTGCTCTGTGGCTCTCTGCGGAGAGCTGGGGACGTAGGATGAAGAAGGCTTAGCAGCCCTCCCTTGAGAGCCCAGTCAAGTGGCAGTGGGGGGGGGGACAGATGACAACTCACAGCTCCAAGAATGTGTCAAGTGCTATGGGTGAAGGGGACAGGGACTCTGGGAGCACAAAAAGGGGTGTTGAGCTGGGGTGGGAAAAGGCAGAATGAGGGGCTTCTCAAGGACACTTGGGTGGCAGGCTGCTGCCTTCTCTCTCCGTGGGTCATTGTGGCTGGAATGTCATCATGCTAGGCACCCCTTCTCCTTAAGCCATAACAGCCACTGGCCCCACAGTGTGGGCAGCAATCAGATCCTCTGTAAAGGGAAAATTTGGCATGGAGGGATGAGAAGAGTGTACAAGGGACCCAGGTGGACAATGGCTGAAGGGGGTGGGGCCTGAAGTCCTAGGGGGTGGGCAGGGGGGATGGTTGTATTGGCCTGTGATCCTGGACATTGTGTGGTCCATCAGTGACTGCCAATTTGGACTCAATGCTGTCACAGAGGGAGGTGCCTGGGGCGCAGTGGGAGAGGGCAGTGGAGATCAGAGGCCCAGGGCACCTGAAATGCTCGGGCTCAGAGATGGGATGCAGAGTACAGGGCTGGGCAGGAGCAGCCATGACATGCAGAGATGAGCAGGTGAAGGGTGAGCTGGTGCTGGCTCTGCCAATTTGGTATCCCTGCCCAGCACTGTGTGTGACTTGCTCTTATCAAAGAAAGCAACAGGTCACCTCTTGCTTCCACTGTGGGGAGCCACGGGTCTGACAGTTGGACAGACAGGGGCTGGAGCAACATTGCCAGGAAGACTCGAGGAGGGGGCCTTATCTTTCCTTTTCTCTCCCCAACCCGAAACAAAACAAGCACAATCCAGGTGCTCTCCACACCACCACCCAGCCTGGGGCTGCTGGGGCAGCAGTGTCCTGAAAGAGAGGCAGGACACACTCTCTTTCCAAAACCTTTGGCTAGGCAGAAAGACAAGCCCCAGGGGCAGACAGCTCTAAGCTAGAGGAAGAAATAAGCCCCAGGGGCAGATAGCTCTAAGGTAGAAGAAGAAACGCTCAGAGGCCCAGGGGGCTGGCTCACAGGTCTGGGGGGTTTCCCACATAATCTCGCTAAACCCGTAGAACCAGCAGCAGCAGAGGCCTCTCCCACAGTGCCCCAGGCCTCTCATTTCCTGGGGACTCCTCTGACCTTTTGCTTGCTCCCATGATCTTTGCACGTCTTCAGGTCTGATGAGGCTGGGAGAGAAGGGGAGTCACAGTGCATGGAGGATATTGAGCACTGAGGGGCAAATCCCTTGTGTTACCAGAGCCTCCCTGAGCTCCTCTGTGAGATGCGAGAAATAGGCCAGATCAGGATTCCTTAGAGGCTATTCTGGGGAAAGGAGGTTTGGGAGAACAAGCCCTCCACCTTCTCATGTGTATTACAGGCTCTGAAAAGCCCCACAGCCCAGAAATCTGTTGAATGTTGTCCTGGTATTTTTCAAACTTCCTTGAGGACACTTCCTCAAACCACTCTTTCTCATCCTGAGGAAGGAATGGCCATACAACGTAGTTCGGAAAATATTTGGAGTCAATGCTCCTCTCTAAGAGTCCCCCCGGTTCTGAGAATCTAAATGTCTGTTTCTTTAAAGAAAGTTGGCAGGGAGCTCTTCCCGTGTGCCCAGCGCTGTGATCCTCCTGGTGACGTGTGGGATAGGTATTAATTCTTCCCCTGGCAGATGAGGACAGTGAGTCACGAAGTGGCTCCAGGGAGAGGGGAAGGTTTGCCTCCCCTCTGTGTTGGCAGGAAGGTAAATGTCTGCTTTGGAGGCGTACCTTGGAGGTTGCAACTTCTCTGATCCCCTGGCAGTCTTAGACCATCTCTAGGCTCCCGAAGCCTTATTTAGGGACATCCTATTAATGGGAGAGGCCATCAGAGAGCTTATGGGATGAAACCAAGGGAAGCCACAGGTGGGGTACACCACCTACCTGAAAAAGCAACTCCTAAGAGTTCAGATCCTCCTAAGGTGGGCCCTTGACAAAATTATAAAGCTTTTTACTTTGTGCGTATTAAAAAGATCCTGAAGTTTGAAGTTAGATCAGAACTGAAATCCTGCCACAAAGAGACTTTCGTAACTTAACTTCACTTACCTGACGTACTAGATGACCTGATCTCCCCCAGTCCTCTGCGAGACACAGCTGGGGCACCCTGAACCCCCAGCTATCTTCCTTCCGGCTTGCCCATGTTTATGTGTGCCCCCAAACCTAGTTATGTCCGTTGCACTTGTCGCTGTAAACAGGTAATTTAATCCACTGTAACATAAACCAATTAAATGGGTACAGACATAACTTGTTTCTATGGTAATTAATTTAATGCTTTGGGAAGGCAGCTGAAAAACTTGCTGCTGAATTAGGGGTGGGCAAGACTGCAAAAGAGCTGAAGAAAAGAAACTATACAAGGAAGTTTGTGTACATCGATTGCCTTGTGATGAGTCCAAACCAGAAATCTCGTAGGTGATCGTTGATGTGGGAAAGACACCATGGTCTTCATTACTGTGAAATTGGAAAGCCTATTCACCTTTCTGAACTTCATTTTTCTTGACTTAAAAATAAGTAAAATAATTCCCACCTCGAAGAGATGCCAAGAGGAGCGAATGAGGCCACGTGCAGTCCTGTTCCTCTCTTTTGTCCCCTTCTCGGAGAATCCTCTCTCCTCTTCCTGCCACAACCACCTTTCCCCACACAGAGATCACAGTGTGCAGTTCAGCTAATCTGATTGTGGTTAGCGTTTCAGGGCTGGACCTCCCCGAAGAGGGACATCGTCAAAGGGTTTCAGGGCATGCATGGACTAAGGTGAGATTCCCAGAGCAGTTGGGTGACAGTTTGAGCTGGACGTCCTCCCCGGCATTCCTCGAATCGTAACTCCTATGACTGGTCCCAGGTGAAAGGATGCTTCTTCTTTTTACTGTGTGATGCAGCCATCTTTGTACCCTGGCTGTGACACGCTCAGCTTCCCTAATCCATCTACCCAGGGTTCAGCTCACTGCAGACTCCACAGAAATCAGACCTTAAGCCAAAGGCACCCAAAGGAAATTGAGGCTTGAGGGAGGTGGGCAGCCTCTGCTGCACTCAGAGCTCTTGAGTCCTGGTTCTTGCCCAGGGATCCAGAGTGTGAAGGAGGGTTATGGCTCTCCTGCGCCTGCATGGGCTCTGGGGATGGGAATGCTTCTTGCTCATCTCTCTCTAAGCACCTGTCACTTGGCCCTGTATGCCCCCAAATCCCAACCCAGGGAACTCAAAAAATACCTCGAAGGGATCAGTGTGTTCATTCATTCCCAGTTCTGAGGACTTGACCTTGCTGTTGTCGTCCACCGCTAGCTTCCCAGCACTCACACTGCTGGCCCCAAAGCTCCACGATTAGTTCATCTCCTATGTTGGCTGGATGGGCCCCAGCTGGAGTCCCCTGAAGAGGGGGCTACTTTAGCGTCATTTCTGCCGTCAGGGAGCCAGCACCACATGTGCTCACTGGATGCCTGGAGCCCAGCAGAGGCATCTTAGTCTATGGGGGTGGGGTGGACTCGGGAGAAGGGAGCAAAGAAGAGAGCTGGGCAGGAAACTCTCCCTCTCTGCGCTGGCTCCTGTGTTACAGGAGGAGTCAGGCAGAGTTGAGTCCTCCGTTCATGTGAAATCCTGTATTTCCATCATAGCCCTTCTGAGCCTTTGTTTCTCCATCTGTAGAGAGGGGATAATGAGGGTTCCCTCAGCTGTTTATTGAGATTAATGTCAATGATGTTTCTACAAAGACATCCCCTTCCATCACATGACCTGTTCTCATCAAAGACTCAGGGCAACGTTGGGAAAAACAAGAGCTCTGCCACAGTGGGTCTAAGCGTGATGGTGGTGGGGCAGGCGCTGGGCCATAGAGGTGAGAATGGGACGTCTTTCCTGCTGGGACCCTGGACTCCCTGCCCATCCTGGGCACCTAAATCTAAGTAAGATCGGCCTCCCTAGCTTCTGGATTATTGATCTTGACAGATTTTGTAGATGATGGAGCAGAGAACCCCTTTTCCATTTGGGAAAACAAATGCCCAAAAAGCAAATAACTTGTTCAAGGTCACATGGGGGGTCAGGGCCAGGATGGGACCTTCCAGCGTGCAGACTCCCAGGGTAGAGGGCTGGGAAGCTGTGCAGGCTGCCTCGCCCTCTGTGTTCTGATGCAGGTGAAGGATGCCCGCTGGCTGTGGCTGCCTGGGCTCTGTCTGGGGGCACCGCCCAGTGATGCTGCAGCTGGCGGGGCCTGCCTTTCTCCTTGGGTGGTTGTCTGAGTCCTGGCCGCAGCCTGTGTGGGTAGGGCATCCCTCTTCCTACAGACTCCAGGGTCTGTTCTCCAATTATCTTTCTCAGGAACTACCCGGCGGCCCAGCCCATCACAGGAGGAGTGGGGCAGAATGGGAGGAGGGGCCTAGGTAGGTGGAGAAGCCCCAGGGTGACTGAGCGCTGGAGCAGAGCACCTACTCACGCCTTCACCCGGGTCTGAATTTCAGCCAGGATGCACCCATGAAAACACCGAAATTCTTCCACCTCAGCCATTAAATAGTCACTTCCCAGAGCTCAGGATGCATCCACTGCCACCAAAGACCCCCCCCTTCAGCCAAACCCCAGGGGTCCTGCTCCAGTGCTGACTGTTAAATATTTTGACCACCACCTCTGGTCAGAGATGCCAGAAAGCACTTTAATTGAAAATTATTAGATGAAATAGGATGGATTTATCTGGGAAATGCCATTGTTATTGAGCACTTAGTATCTGCGGAGGGAAGGGCTAGGAGTTGAGGCACGGAGGTGGATAGCAAGGGCCCTGCTCACGGTCTTGCTGTAGCCTGGGAAGGGCGAGCAGGAGACACTGTGAACAGTAACTGGGAGAAAGAGGAAACAGGGCAGAGAGAAGCGACCTGGGCTGACACCTGGGCTGGGAGGAGCTCCGAGCACCAGGAATAGAGGCTGTTAGGCCCACGGGGAGGGGCCTGGGGGTCCAACTTGGAGCTGTCAAGGTTCCTCAGTTCTGTCCAATTATCCACTAATGACTCACAGTGAATAGATTAGGAAGGGGATTGAGGACAAGGACGCTTAATTATCAAGCTGAGAGAGGAGGAAACACTGTCCCCTGACAGGTGGAGGGAAGGCGGAGGAGGGGAGCAGGGAGGAGGGAAGGAGCAGACTGCGGGGCTGGGGTTTCTGGGGCTGGGCCAGACCACCAAGCACAGTCACCCCTGGGGCAGGAAGGAGAGCTGGTGGGGTGGTCTGGGGAGGAGACAAAGGTTCAGGACAGTGGGGTTCAGGTGGAAGGGGGGATAGGTATTTGGGCAGCCCCAGGTGGTAGACACAGAGCTTATTTATTCCAGCCAGGAGGTTTCCAATGTTATTTTGCCTTTCCTCTGTCAGGCCTGGTGCCCCCAGAGCAAAGGTTCGGGTCGTGGCATCTGCTTGCTGGAACTGGGGCCCTGGCCCTGATTTGCAGCTGTTCTTGCCCCAGTCTGGGAAGGATGTTAGACCCTGCTGCTCCCTCTAACTCCACCTGCTTCCTGACATCTGGGTCCCCACCTTCTTCTTGTGTCCTTGGGGAGGAGGAATCTCTCATTCAGAGCACTCAGAGCCAGCCCCACCTCAGACACAAAGGTTCACAGTCACAGCATGAGTTCCCAGCCTTCCCTCCTTCAATATGTATATTTGCTATATCCTGGGCTAGACAGACAGGGCATTTCCTCCTCATAAGGAGGGAAACACAGCTCAGAGAGGAGACTCAATTTGCCCAGGGTCTCACAGGAGATGTGCTGGAGGCAAGCTCAAGCCACAACTGCCTGCCTCTGCACACACGGCTTTGGATGGCTGGATACTGGCTTGTCCTTTGGAGGTGGGCTGCAGATGAGGAGGGTGATAAGCTTGAAGTCCTCTGCCCCTACCCTGCGAAGACCCCTCTTCAGCCTCATTTGCACATGCCCTGTAGGGCGTCTTTTAGCTCTGGGCTGGTGTGCTGAGCTGCCCACAGTGCACATTTGGTGATGCTCTGCAGTCCTCAGGACACTCCTGGCTCTGATACTCGAGGGGCCCCTGCTTCTGTGACATACCTAGTACCCAGAGAGGCACCAGGGACTCGGGATGACTCCCCTCTCATTATTTCACTTTCTGTGTGTTCGAGTCACTGCCCTCATAGATTTTCAGTTCCTTGAGTACACAATCTGTTCCCTAGCCCCATCTTCTGCCTTGCTCACACCCTGGGGGCTGCTGACCATGTGCTGACTATTAGTGACTCAGTGGGCATGGGTGGGAGGAGGCTCATGGGCAGACATGAGGCAGAATGCCCCTTAGTGAGGGGTGGGCAGGTTGGAGCAGAAGAGTGTGTGTCTGTGGCTTCTGGGTTGGCTTCCATTGCTGCCAGGGCTGCGCTCCCCGAAGGAGACGAGGCTCATGTATTTTTAACTATGTTGTCCTGGGAGAAGAATGGAAGGTTGCCGCGTGCCAGGTGCTTTGCAGACGTTATCTCATTTAATTCTCACGACCATTCCATAAGTGGGTATTTCAAGTTTGCAAATGAGAAGCCCAGGCTTGGGAAGGAAAGGTGAATTGTGTAAGGTCACCTAGTGAGCACACGAGCTGGGATTTGAGCAGAGGCCTCTTGGGCTCCAAAGGCTGTGTTTTCTCCCGTTGCAGAGTGCAGGGAACTAACTGGAAATTCAGGGTTCAGAGTGAGGCTGTCTTGGGGGTGGGGTGGGGTGCCAGGGAGGGATCAAGAACTTCCTGACCAGAAAGTCCAGGAAAACGACATGATCACCTCGCAGATCTTCCTACAGCTTCACACGTTCTCAATCAACACTCCCAATCAGCACTGAAGAAGATGGAAGTCCCATCTCTACCAGACAGCTGTGGAAAGAGAGGCTCCGAGAGCCAGAGGGCTGACTCAGTGTGTTGAGACAGTAAATGGGGAAAGGAGAAAGCAGTTGTTTGACTTGAAACCAATGTTCTTGCCCTCTGCTGCCCCAATTCCTGTCTGGACCATGTCTGGGGGCAGGCAAAAGACCTCAGACCCACAGGGAGGGCGTGAGACTCACAGACCCAGGCTGGCCAGAGGTTAAGACCAGGACAATTGATACAGAACTGGTACAAGAGATATTTTCACCATGGCATAAAGTACGCAGGGCCTCAGGAGTCGAGAGTTGTCAGGGAATCCCAGGATGGGTATGTCTGTGTTAATGTCATTTAGTTGGGCCTGCTAGCCTGTGCGGGTGACACAACTAATCACAAGCAGAGGTATGCGTCAAACCCAGCTCCCCCCTTGACTTGCAACCCTACCCTAAGAGTGTGGAAGTAAGATGTGCCAGAAGTGGATTCTAACCTCAAGCAGGCGGCTGCTCCTCCTTCCCCAGCTAAGCACCCCTGGTACCCAAGGTAAGGGTCCAGTGCTGCAGCCTGGGGCTCCCAGAAGTTTCTCAAGTCTCTCCTGGTTGTCCAAGCTCTGGATATCTCCCTAGTATGGGCAGAGCCATCACCTCCTTGTCCTAAACTCTGCCTTTTCTTCAATCCCAGCAGCAAATCTCAGGTGCCTTCATGCAGTGAATGGCAGGCCCTTGGAGGCCCTTCAGGGCTCATGGTGGGGGGCCTTCTCTTTGATTTTTCAGCTTCATTGAGGTCAGAATGCTCAGGACAGCAGCATGTTGTGGAAAAGACTGGAACATCCATTCCTTCTTAAGACCTTGCTGGGGTTCTGACCCGCCAAGGGCCTGTTGGAGTCGGCGCCTCTGGCATGGTGTCTGGCTGCCGGCTTAAAGACCTTGGACTGGAAGGAGTGTTAGGGGTGGTGGCGATGGTGGGAGGGGGAGGGGGAAAGGGGGGATGCACAATGTTCATGGAAGTAGGAGGTGCCCTTCTTTGCTTGCCGTGTTCAGCCTGGAGGGCCCTTTACAGCAGCCTGTCCTAAACCCTCAACCTGACCAAGTCACTGCCTTTTTAAAATCCTTCAAAGGCTCCCTGTTATCCACAGAATCCAGCTCAGCTGTGTGGCTTCCGGGCCCTCCTTGATGCAGCCCTGCCGGCCTCTGCAGCCTCCCCCTACACCCCTTTCTCTGGAGGTCTGCAGTCTGGCCTCTACCAGCCAGTCCTCGGCCCAGGCCCTTCCCACAACTGTTCCCCCTGCAGTGCCATGGTCCTTCCCACCCTGTCCATCCCCCCGGGCCCAGCCACTTCCTCCATGTGTTTTCTTTTCTGAGAAGCCTTCCAAGACCACTGAGGTTCAGGCTAGGTATCTCTCCTCTCCCTCCCATAACGCGCCACTCCGAGCAGCCACTGTGAGTGTGACGCTGCTGTGCACTGAGGGTGTAATTCCTCCCACATCTCCCACTGGAGTCTGAAATCCCGGTAAGCAGAGTGCACCATACACAGAAGGTGTTCCTGGAGCCCAGACTCTTGTCATTCAAAGTGTGGTCCACAGCCTGACAACTTCAGCATCCCTTGAGACCTTTTAAGAAAGGCAGACTCTTTTTCCCCAGTCCAGACCCACTGAGTCAATGTGTGCATTTAAACAAGCTCCCTGGTAGTTTGTGTGCATTCAACTTGGAAAAGCTCTGAATGAGCCAGGGCTTGGCCCAAGAAGAATGTACATTCACTGTTTTGTGAGCAAAGGAAGGAACCGAGAGGTCTGCAGTGAGTAACAACAACTGGTGGGTCCTGAGTGGGTGGGAGGGTTAGTGGCAGGCACAGGGACCGCAGGCCCAGCTCCTGGGTCTCTGGTTCACAGATGTGGGAACTGAGGTTTAGAGCACTTTGACAGAGGAGGCAGCAGTGGCAAAGCTGAGGCTTGAATTCCCCTTTGATCACCTCCCCTGCCTACCTCCCGCTGGGGAGCTTGGAGAGCGGAAGTAGGAAGGGGGAGGGAGGAAAGCTTGCTGGGCTGGGCCCAGGAATGAGCTCACTTCAGGATGGAATTGAGACCTGCTCCCACTGGAGAAGGTGGTGAGGGAACCTGGGGCAGGGGCCTGAGCAGGTTGGATTTGTGGCTGAAATCCCAGCTTCCACTCTGGGGGTCTCGGGTCCCTCAGCTCAGCTGGGGTTTGCACCACGTGTCTTCAGTGGTGCCCTCTCCCTCTCCTGTGCAGGAAATCTATCCACCCCATGGGCTTTCCTGCAGCCCACACCTCGAGGCCACATTTCCCCAGCTCAGCACAGTCTGGACGCCTTCCCATCCCTGAGCCTCTGCAGGCTTCTGCCTGGAGTTGAGTTTACCAATGCTTCTTCTTCCTGTATTTCTTGCAGTGGGAGGAAGAAGGGAATTCAGCAACAGAATGTAGAGCCTGGAGAACGAGGTCCAACCCCTACCTCAGGTTTGAGATAAAGAATTGAGGTCCACTCAGGCCCAGAGATGAATAGAATAGAACAGGGGTGGCGAACACAAAGAGCCAAAATTTTAAACTGTGAGAGTCAGAGAGCCACACCACGCAGTGACCTGCCAAAACAGACAAACACTCACACAAAAGCATATAATTTTAACAATAATATATTAAACACATAAT
>CAUYPK010121439.1:0-12867 GCA_963574355.1 Loris lydekkerianus | reverse complement strand
AAAAGCATCAGAGCTCCTAACAGAAGGAAAGACCCAAATGGAAAGATTCCATGTGGGTCCTTTGTCTAGGTATATAAAGTATGAGAATTACATTTGACCAGGACCTGGTAGATGGAAACACTTTTTCAATGTTAATGAGTGTTATTGAGAAATGAATGAATGCAATTCCTCCAGCTCATGGCAATAGGTTAGGGTGTTCCCTTCATGAAATTACCCAGGCCTAGGAAAACTGGGGTCCTCTGTCCAGACTTGAATGGGGGGACTCTGTATTACATGTACTCAAGCGAAGCCCTGTGCATGCATGTTCATAGTGGCACTACTCATAACAGTCAGAAGTGGAAGTGAGTTGACTGTGCACAAGCATGGTGCACAATAATGGGTGAGCACAATGTACATGTCTGTACTGTGGAATATTATTCATCCATGAAAAGGAGTGAAGAACAAGAATGGAACAATTTTGTGAATAGACCTTGAAAAAGGTTTGCCTTTTTATTTGCAAAAGGGATGTTGCTAAATCTCTTTCCTATTTAGTAACATCCCTTCCATGTTGTTAAAAGAAGGAAGCCAGACACAAAAGGACACATATTGACTGAGTTCATCTTATGAAACAACTAGAATAAAAAAATTCATAGGAACAGGAAGCACACTGGGGTTTGTCAGGGCTTAGAGGCAGGGGAGAATAGGGAATGACTAATGGGTATGGAATTTCCCTTTGAACTGCTGAAAGTATCATGGAGCCTGAAAGAGGCGAAGGTTGCACAACACTGAATATACTAAATGTCACAGAACTGTACACTTTAAAGTGGATAATTTTATGTTATGTGAATTTCACCTCATTAGAAAAACAATCATGATGATAAAACCTCAAAGAAAGGGTGAGCTTGACAGGTGGCTTCCGGGCTGGGGTTTCAATTCCTGAGAGTTGCTAGGACGTTAATAGCAAACACCCCTGAGGGGACCGCCAAGAGGCTGCCATGTTACAAAACAGCTCCCCATGGCACCCAGCACACTGCAGGTGCTATTTCATGTTCTGAGGGCACCTAGTCATCCAGAAATGAGTGAAGTCAGTACCTAAGGATGCAGCCTTTTTTCCTGGGGTCATCTGAGCCTTTGTGATGGGGGCAAGAAAGGCAAGTGTTTTAGACTGCCATTTTATGGAGGTGGAAACTGAGGCCCATGTGCCTTCCCTAGGTCACAAGGAAGCTGGATCTGTAGTCCAGCAGGTGGTGGATTTGACCCCCAGTCTGACTGAGGATGGGTATCTGAGGATCTGTAAGTGATGGGAGAGCCTCCACCATTGGGGAGCTGGGTTTTGCTGCTCAGAGACAGCTTCGGACAGGCTAGTATTGATGGCTGTCAAATCCTAGGAGATGCTCTATGATATGAAAGGGCTGCATATCTGATTCAGAGGCTTGGAAGACCAGGTTTCTGCATCTCATGGATCTTGTGATTCCTGGGTTCTTGCATTCCCTGGCTTAGAGGATGGGGTGTATGGCTCCTCAAGCTGGGATCAGGAGTGTGAGTTGATGAAAAATGGCTCCTTGAGGTTGTGCTTGTTCACTGCTGGGCAGAGCTTAGTAAGTCTGGGTGATGGGTTCTTCAGGGCTTAGAACACTAGTGAAGGGTGGGGATAGCACAGGAGCAAGCCCCCAAAGGCCCCTTGATGGTGAACAGCCTGTGAATGGCACAATACCCTTCTTGAGGCTCACCATCCAAACTCGACTTCTTTTTTCCAGGTACCATCTGCAGAAGGGAGATCTTCCCCATCGACCTTGGTTTGGCACCCACTTGCCCTCCCAGCCCTCCACTATGAGGCTTGTGGATCTGAGGCCCCCAGGGTGATGTAAAGCCTCCTGAGGTCACTTGATATGGACACAGCTGATCCAAGTGTCTGTTGCCACTTCTGGTAATCCTTATGGTCTCCTTGTGCAAATCTTCCTGTGCTGGGATAGACAGGTGGGAGCTAGGATTTTTTGGTGGGTGAGTGACCTGGTGGTTTCCTTACTTCAGAGAGCACAGAATACCTCTAAGTTTTTGCATCTAGGGGTCCCGTCCAAGTTTCCCATGAACATATCGAAGGCAAGCTTTTGGACAGTGCTGTCTATGTCCACTAATATCTCTGGCACTAATACCTCTAATACCTCTAGCACCTTGATCACCTGGCAGCTCCTTGTCCAGGATAGCAGTGACTTTCATGCCCACTATACCCCCTGCCTTGGCTTCGGAGCCTTGGATGGCCACTGGGGTCTGAAGGTCTCACTGGCTTCTCCTTGGCCTAGGCCTAGGGATTTGTTGGTTACTCTAGTTGTACCTTGAACCTTCTCTTTCCTCTGTCCTGATAGCAGGGGCTCACTCTGGCCCATGGCTTCATTCCACAGAGTGATAGGAACCTCTGGTCTGACACACTCAGCATCCTGTTGCTTCAGTCTCTCATTCCCAGCCTTCCCCTCACCTGACCATCCAGTTGTCTCAGCAGAAACCTGGTGTGACTTCCTTTTCCCCCCACTGTCTACTCCATGTCTATGCAAGACCTGCCTCTCAGTCCCTCCCAAGGGCTGCTGTCACTGCCTCCTGCTCTACTATCCCCCCTTGATTAAACAGAAGCCATTCCCTTCCTCCAAGACCTGCAGTAGCTCCCTATCACTCCAGGGTAAAGTTAACTCCTTAGCCTGGAATCAGAGTAGACACTTTCTATACCTCACCCCTGCTTTCCTCCAATCAGAGATTCAGCTACATCTGGCTTTTCTCCCTTCCCCAAGCACACCAGGCTCCTTCCCACCTCCAGGATTTTGCTCCTACTATTTCTCAGCTGGGAGGCTCCTTTCCTAGGCTTATTCACATCTGATGTCCCCATTGGGGAAATGCTGCTTTTACACTTTCCTCAGCTATTCCTTTTCCATAGCTAGACCATGGCTGCATCCTGGTGCTTCATACCCCTGGCAGCTCCCAGGCTAGGCCTCCTAGAGCCCAGACCTGTGGTTTCACTGTCCTGCCTGCAGCCCTCCCAAAGCTCCTTGGTTCTCTGCCTTTAGATGTAGACCCAGCTCTCAAGTAGCAGGCTCTGACTACTAAATAAGCTGGGCTGAATTCTGCAGTCAGGAAGAATCTGCTGGGTGCTTTGATGGTTGTTTGAAAAGGCACCTTGCTCCTCCCAGGACTTGGGTACAAGGAGTCACAAGCAGGAAGTGGGCTTAGAAAGAGAGGCTGGCCCACAACAGAGGTGTGCTGAATGTCCTGGTCATGTCACAGGAGCTGGGCAGGAAGGCAGGGTCATTCAGGGCAGAAACGACTCAAGCAGTACCAATTAATGATTGGCCCTGAGAAGGGGAATGACCTGAGCGGGGCGGGCAGCCCCTTTATGCCTTTTCTGTGACCTTGAGCCATGCCTGAATCTTGAGGGATGAAAAGAAACCCCTTGAGAGGAAAAATCAACCCCTTGGGCAAAGTTCCTTTTCCATCCCCTGAGCAGATTGTCTCCTCTAGAAATGGGAGGCTTACTACTCACTATTAGATGGATATTTCATATGTTGAGACTGTTCTGGGTTTTCCTGGGGCCTACTGGGGCCACTTGCTTTTCTTTTCAGGGTGAAAGCCCACACTAGGACGGCCCACATCAACATGGCATTATTCATGCCTGGTTGCCTCTAGCCACCTGAACCTGTTCCATGGCCTCTTTCTTTATTCATGTATCAAAAAGTATTTGTGGCCTAGCCCCTCCTAAACTGCCTCTTTGGACTAGAAATGAGTTTGAGTGTCAGCACATGTCCCCTTTGTCCCTTCTCAGCAGTCTTCTGCTTGAGGGTGGGAGACAGGGAAGACATGAGGTTGGGCGATCCTTATATTCTAGGACATTGTTAGAAACATGACCCCAAGGGGTTCCCAAGCAAGGCTGGGAGTGTCTAAAACCCACCACAATAAAATAAGGACTGTCATCAAGGGCTTCCAACCTGGAACTGAGCACAGGGAAGGGATCCAGGTGGAGGGAACTGTTTACACCGAAGCCTGGGGCCCTAAAAGCCAATGGGCTTGTCCAGGAACCACAGGAGTTTGGAGGGCTGAGTCTGAAGGAGTCAGAGCAGGCTTCTGAGAGACTAGGTCCTCCCTACTAATACTGGCTCCATCTAGTCAATGCCCATCCCTGTCTTAGCCCAGAGTCCCTTGGGACCCATCAATCAGTATGTGGCTGGGGCTGGGGCCATGTGTATTTGGGAGACCCCAGACTCACCCAATCATGTGCCAGTCTAGGACATGACCTGGCATAGGGGATATCCCTAATCCAGGCTTATATGAACAGCCTGGAGCATGAGTGTAGCTACCACCCGCTTCCACCTGCTTTGTGAGTGAGCTCTTCACAGGACCGGGATGGGGAGGAGGGCTTCCTCTCAGGGCACAGCAAGTTCTGTTGGCTGCTGGACAGTCAGTCCAAAGGGGCACAGTGACTCACCTCGGGACATCTGGGAGGCCAGGGGCCTAGGGACAGAAAGGACTACTCCAGGCCACATGCACCATGGCCCTGTATGGGATGCACACGAGTTCCCCCTGGAGGATGGAGGGCTTGTGGGCTGCATTGTCCACTCTGGTGCATACGAAACATCAGGTGTGTGCAAACTGAGATGTGTTTTAAATGTAAGATGTACCAGGGATTTTGAAGACTCATACCAAAAACGCAATGAATGTCCTTTTAGTAATCCCTAGACTGATTATATATTGGAATAAGATTTTAGATACGTTGGCTAAATAAAATATGTTATCAGTATTAAGTTCACCTGGTTATTTTCATTTTGATGTCACTAGGAGAAAATTTCAGATGACAGCTGTGGTTGTCCCCTGAGACTTCTCATTGAATAATGCTATATGTCCCTGAGTGGACAGAGAGAGGTGGCATATGCCACCTGATTGGGTCAGGGGGACATTGAAGCTGGATCTGACTGTCCCTCCTAAGACTCTACCCTCCAGTGCAGGTGGGGAAGTCCAAGAACAAGGGTCACTGACCATCCACTTCCCAGGACAGGCAGTGCAGGGTTGGAGCATGGCTGTCCTTGTCAGCCCTAGTTGTCATTCAGCCTGCATGAATTGAGCACCTGCTAAATTCCAGGCCATGGTGGGGACAGCCAATGGGGCAGGCAGGGAGCCAGTGCCTTTCACTGGGCATGCCTGGTGGTCTGTATTTTCCAGGTGGAGAACCACTCAGACTTGTCCTAACAACCCTGACATCCCCCTCCCGACCCTTATCCCAGGGCCCCACTTGAGGCAGCAGAGCAGGAGGGGGACAGGCAGCCAGGATTTCAATGACAATTGGGGTCCTTAAAGGTCAGAGTCAGAAATACATTCCTGAAAGCAAAGCTTCCCATGCCCACTTTGGGATCAAGATGTGATGGGTTGGGGACTGCCTTTGAGGCAGGAAGGCCAGCTTGCACCTGGCAGTGTGGCTTCCTACAGGACCGCAGAAAGTGACAGAACTGTGAACATTGCTTTGTGTGGTCAGTGTGCCTTGACCAGCTGAATGCTGTAGGCTATGCTGTGACCTTTCCATTTCCAGATTCTTCCACAGGGCCAAAGGCTGTAAAAATGTTTTACAAAATAGGAATTGTCCATGTTCCCTTGTGGGGCAGAACAGACATGATTAGAGTGGAGAGAGGATGGAATCTGGCAGAGGATAGAGCACTCAAAGGACACAGATTCTGTCTGGGTCCAACTGTGTGATTTTGTGCACAGCCATGTGCCCTGGGAGCTTGAGACTGGGGCTGGGACTCTTCTAGGATTGAGGTTTCTCCTGAGAAACCTCAGCAAGATTTTCCATGTGGTCAGCACAGAGCTACCTCACATGGGGGTCCAAGGGCCGGGTTCCAGTGCTCTACATCTGGTACCCTGAGGCAGAACAGGGTGTGGCCTCAGCTGTCTCCCAGCATGAATCCTGATGACAGTTTTAGGAAAATCACTTTCTTCTTAACTGCAGCCACCTCCTGTGGCCCCAATGTGGGCTAGGCCTGTCATAGACGGCCCTGACTTCAGATCCTATTGTCCACATATGACAGAAGGGGAGGTTAAGGCTCTCAAGGAAGCAGTGTGACTTACCCATGGCCACACAAACTTAGAGCTAGAGAAGCTCATCAGGACCTCCAGAGGCCACTCACCCCAACAATGCTGGGAGACCGTGTGTAGACGTGGACTCTTGTGCCACCTCAGTCAGGTAGTTGCTTCTTTTGTTGGAAGCACTCAGGAGACCACACTGCCTGAGGGTGCCACATGCTTTGACCTGGAATAAAGTTTTCCTAATTTTCTGTTTATGACAATGGCAGAGAAGAGTAAGTATGTATACTCTGACTCAGGCTGAGTTGGTAAGGGTAGATGGGATGGAGAGACAGAATAATAGAGAGGGCTAGAGGAACACAGAGGAAGAAGGAAGCAGAAGAAAGGACTGAGACCTGGAAAGACAGGACATGAACACCCACATGCAGCACTCATGCAGGCCTTCACCCCTACTGGCCTGCTTAGGCTCAGGATGGCAGGACCCAGGGTTAGGTCTGCTGTGAGAGAGATGATTAAAGAAGCTCCGTGAGTCATATTCTTCCTATGTTTTCAGTCTGGCCTTAGCCCTCCACTGTGTTAACTATCCTGTAGGAGGACACTGCAGGATTCATGCTGCTGTCACTTCCCTCTAACAGGTGCAGAAATAGGCACAGAAGCTGTAGGCAGCTTGCACCAATGTTTCTGGGATGAGGCCCGACAGGACCCAGTCAGTCCAGACCAGGCTTACAGGGCCCCTTGGGGAGCTGGGACTCTGGGCTTCTGATATTTCAATTACAGGAAGAGGGCTTTGGGCTCTTTAAGGACCTGGAGGCACCTTAGGCTGTCTTACTCTCTCCGTCCCTCTGATGCTCCAAGCCTGGGCCCTGTGGGTGGGGGTGAGTGCAGATCTGAGACCAGCATAGGCATGGAGCTGTACCCTGTGAGTGGGCCCAGGCAGGGGTGTGGGAATGCACAGAGGACATGCAGGATCTCTTCCTATGTCCTTGGGCATTTTTTTCTAAGCTCCTCTTCCTAGCAGCCACCTCAGTGTCCTGTTAGACCAGGCCCCCCAGTTGGACATGGGCTGTGCACCTCCTGAGCTGGGTGGCACAGGGAGCTCCTAGCATGACCCAAGCCTGATTCTTTGCCTTCCTGGGTCTCAGTCTCTCTGCCCATACATGGGGTAAGTTGGGGACAGAAATCCCCATCCAATTCTGGACTCTTGAGCCTGGAGGGGTTACCAGCCAGCAGTGCAGGCTCAAGGACACTTACTCCATCCTTGCCTGACATCAAACTGAGCAACCCTGTTCTGACCTGTCTTTTTCAACAACACATTTGACAAAAGCTCCACTGCTAGAGAGATTTCAGGAGACCCCACTCACTACCCCAGGCTTCATCCATGATGCATAGGGAAACTGAGGCCCAGGGAATGAGGGACGTGGCCAGAGTCACCTAGATGAGCCCCAGTTCTACCTGGGCTTGTTATAGGTAGGGGGTGATGGATAAGGCTGATGGCTCCTTGGTTCCAGGCTGAGTATCCTTCTGCCTGCTCCATGAATCCCTCCCACCATCCCTAATACTATATACCACCATGGCCAAGCCAACTCCTTTGATTTCCTCACACTTGACCTTCCTAACCACACTCATAATGACAGCCCCCACACAATGCTGTGGCCCACATGAGATTGCCTTCTGGATGCCTGTCTCCCTAAATACCCCACCCAACCCATCTGCCAGTGCCATTGATTCCACCCTCAGACTGTCTTAACCCTGGCCACTCTCACCTCCCCAACTTGACAGGCCCCCAGCATTTCTTACTTAGAACTTTTGAAGGGCCTTATCAGCCAGAGGAGTCTACTAAATGTAAGTCAGTCAGAGGGCTGTCCTAAATGCAACCCCCTTCAGGGGCTTCTCATCTTAGAATAAAGTCTAAGATTTTCTCCATGTTTGACATGGTACATCCCTCAAGGACTGTCACTCAGTTCCTCATTGATCTCTGCTGGGGCAAATCACACCTGCTCAGCTTGTCCCTAACTTGGGGACTTAGCACTGCTGTTTACTCTGCCTGGAACATTATTTCCTGCACTTTTATCTTCATCATTGTCTTATTCAGGGATCTCCTTCATGTTGTACTCAGTATTGTACCCACAGCCCCTGTAAGAAACACTCAGACCCCACTTCAGGTATAAAGCAGATGGTGCTTTATTACACCTGCACAAGGGACTGCTGCCCAAAGGCAAACGGCGCTGAGGTGAGGAGCAAGCTGATTTTTATATCATTTTTGTGCTGCGTGGAAAGCTGGCAAGTACACACAGACGCAAAATGTGGTGGTTAGGTCAGGGCGGGGTTACAGCTAGTCAGGGGGTTACATTGTGGCAGTTGGCACCAGGACAAACTTAGCTTGTGAAACTTTGCTGGAGTAAGCTTTCACCATTGTTTTACCTGTGGCTAGGAGTCTTTGGGAACTTCCTTATTCTATTCTGAAACCTTTTCCCGGATTTTGCCTTGGGTGGGGTTTGAGACATGGGAGAACTCAGGCTGAGACATTTAGGGGTCTTTAGGGGTCCTTTTTCAGGGTATTACATTCCCCATTAGTCTTTTTGGGAATCAAATTCTTAATTTAGCTCAGAATAGCCAGGGGACAAAGTTGGAGCAGTGACACTCACACATTCGTTGCACCCTGTGAATGGGGTTGGGGGGGGGGGTGAAGCCACACCTATTGTTACTTGTCTCAGTTATTCTCTAAGCACTCACATATATACAATTCTAACCTATTTTTTAACCAGGGAAGCCCCGATTTTTACTTGAGCTACCACTTAGCCATAGGAGGCAAACTAACACTCTCTTAGACCCTGTGAAGGGAGGTCTAACTCTACCCTCAGTGTTTTCTCAATCACACCACACTCTCACACACTTTTTAACAGACCTGCTGGTGATCTAATGTCCAAGGAGTTGATTTAGTTGTCAATAGCAGCTTGTTTCTGCAGGTGCTGATATTTTAGCACTGTGGTCTTAGGGACTGTGAGTCTTCTTGGGTTCTCTACTCAGGCCTTAATAGTACCATGGTGGTAGACTAATATATTTTTCCCTATGACATTCTCCTCTTTTTCCATAAGTCCAAAAGTCTAATTAAGACAAGTCCCTCAAGAAGTTTCCTCAGGCTTCAGCCATGCGATGACCAGCTAACTCTCACTATGTGGCCAGAGCAGGGCATGTTGACTGTCTCTGGATGTCGTCTTTTAAGTCCAGGCAAGTGGACCACTTGGCTTCTGCCAGCAGCAAACTCAGCAGAGTATACATATTAGGCACTGTAGGATGCAGTTTTACAGTTACACCATTTTGTTTCAGGACAAATTTATGACATAAGATTTTTTCTATGAAAGTATTCTCTCTTTTTTTTTTTTTTTTCATCTTTATTTACTAAAACTATATATTTTTATATGAACACTGGCTGTGGGCTGTTAAATTTTATTTTCTAGAGACAAGGAAGTTGTGGAATACATGGGGGGGGGTTGTAAGTTCATTTCTCTATTGGTGGGCTGCTGTCACAGAGTAACACCGTGGGACTTTCTTCTCACCCTGCTGGGGCCGTCCTCTCCATGTAATTAGTATGGGAGGGCTCTTAGGGAATGGCATCAGTCAGGGTGTTGAGGAGTACTCTTGTCAGGGAACCAGAATGTTGCAGGAAAACAGTGAATTAAAACAGACATACATTTATACTAACAATATAGAGGAAGAAACCTCTAATTCTTGAAAAGAACTAGAACTCAGGTGTCTCAAGGCATAGAATGCTGAGGTCTAGGGAACCTTTTTAAACTTTTTTGTACTTGTTTTCTTTTTCTCTTCAGTTTACATTTACTTTTAAACTCTCATATTCTCAAAACCAGACCAGAACACGTTCTCATGTAGTTTTTAACAGGCTTGTGGGGGATCTAACATCCCGGGGATTGATTGGATGCCTGCTTTCATTTTAATGGTGTTTTTGGTGATGGGTGCGAACACACATTTCTGGAAACCCCCGAGTGGCCAGTAGGGCTGAGACTTCTCATGCCTCCAAAAGCTTCTGACAGGTCAATAGCCCAGCAATCTGAGGTCCCTGTCTCTTTGGACTTTCCTCAGAGGCTTTACACAAATTATAACAATTGAATTCAACAAACAGTTATATATATATTTTAACAACTCAGAACAAATAAGCATAACAAAAATACCATGAATAATTATATTAATGTCTGTAGACACTAGCCAAAATTAGATGTTAAAGTGGCTTACCTCCAGAGGTAGATTTACAGGTGAATTTAGGAGTGATTGTCATCTGATCTCCTGGGGGGGGGGTGGCTAGCTTGCCCCCCTCCTGGAGGTTTCCTGAGGATCAGCAGAATAAGAGTCAAACAGAGAAACAGAGTAATGCCAAGTGGCTACTGTTTTAAAAGGTAAAGAAGACTTTTTTTTTTTTTTTTTTTAGTTCTAAATGAATAATTGACCTTGGGTCTTTTGCTGAATGCCAGCACCTTATCTCAAGATTATTTGTAATGTAGCAACCACAGTTTTTTGGCAGCCAATAAGAAGAATAGTTTTAACTCACTTTTTAGTAACTCTTTAATTGCAGAAAAGAGAGGGTTTCAACCACAAGTGGGTTGTAGGGCAGTGGGAGACTTAGGGTCTAAAACAATTTGTACATTGACATGTTGGCAGGCAACAAGACAACAGAGATGTTGACACTTAAACTTGGAATTGACAAATCTTCACAAGGAATTCTGACAAACAATTGGAAACAGCAAACACAAGTTTGACAAACAACTCACACACACCAGCTAAACAAACCAAAGACTCACCTTCTGTTGAGTCTTAAGAAGAGAAGAGACCAACAGACCCATACTTTGTGAGTTCAAAGAAGAGAAACCAACAGACCCACATTCTGTGAGTCTAGAGAAGAGAAGAACCAGACAAAACAAAGATTCACCTTCTGTGCCTCCTAAAGGGAAGCTTAAAGAAGAAACTAACAGGCCCACACTCTATGAGTCTAGAGAAGAAAGAACAACAGACCAGGCATGAAAAAGACTGACAGGTTTCACACAATTTTACTTACATGAAAGAGGGTGTTCACCAAGAGACAGAAAGACAAAGAACCATCGAGGACTCACTCCTGAGAGTTAACCAAGAAACCAAGAGAAACAGACTTGCATGATACAGGTGTGGACTTATCCCCGTGAGCCCTTCATGATACAGACTTGCATGATACAGACCTGGACTCACTCCTGTGAGCCCTGTATGATACAGACTTGCATGATATAGATCTGGTACAGGGAGTCATCTCCCCTCCCCCAGGGAACCAACTGTGTAGTTGCATCCAACTAGTCTGGTTTCCACCCAAAAAAAAATCTCTAGAGATCCAAACAAACTTATAAAAGTTTAAAACTCATCAAGGTTACTGATTAATCACTAATTTAAAATTTTTGGAAACCTATGCCCTGGCTTACACGTCCGAAGACTCTGGGGGTGGAGGAACATCTCTCCAAGGCCTTCCCCTGAAGCTGTCAGGTGGCAGTGGGCCAAGGTGGGAGTCCGGGGGGAGGGGGAGGCAATCTCACTGGCACCTCCAGAACTGTTGTACTCAGTGTTTTACCCACAGCCACCTTTAAGAAAAATGCAGACCCCACTTCAGGTATAAATAAGATGGTGATTTATTACACCTGTGCACGGGACCATGCTGATTTATTACACCTGCACAGGAGACTTCTGCCCAAAGTCAAACGGCCCTGAGGTGAGGAGCAAGCTGATTTTTGTACCATTTTTGTGCTGTGTGGCAAGCTGGCAAGTGAGCACAAAAGCAAAACGTGACGGTTAGCTCAGGGTGGGGTTACAGTGAGTCAGGGTGTTACATTGTGGCAGGTGGCACTGGGACAAACTTAGCTTAGGAAAATTTGCTGGAGTAAGCATTCACCATTGTTTTAACTGTGGTTAGGAGTCTTTGGGAACTCAGGGAACTTTTTTATTCTATTCTGAAACCTGTTCTCAGATTTTTCCAGGGGAAGTGTATTGAGACATGTGGGGACTCAGGCTGAGACAATTAGGAGCCTTTATTAGGGGTCCTTTTGCTTGGTATTGCACTTCAGCATCCCTTTCTGAAAGGAGGACTCTCTGGTCTGTCTTGCAGACCCTGCAACCTCCACTGTTCATGAACCCCTTTCCCACCAGCAACCCTGCTGTGTGCTTGGCTTATGACAAAGCCTTTACAGATGGGTGCCTGCTGAGGGACTCACCCCTGGGAATCAAGGGCTTTGGCCAGGATGGAGGCTGTACTTGATGTGGGGCACACAGGTAGAAGTAAAAAGAGTGGTAAAAGGCAAGTTCAAGCATCAGGGATGAACATAGGTGAGCATGGGACCAATGTCAGTAAGTGTGGGTCAGACCTACTATGGTTTTCCCTTTCTGGTGCATGAGGAGTGAGCTGATCATGAATGCTGTGGTCTCAGGTCAGATGCCAGCTCAGTGCCTTCCCTGATGTGTGACCTTGGGCCAATCACATGCCTTTCCTGAGCCCAGGGTCATAACTGTGATGGGAAGATGTTCTAATTTATATAGATGGAGCCTTGTGAGTATTTTTTTCTTTTTTTTTTTTTTTTTTTTTTTTTTTTGTTTTTGTTGTTTGTTTTTTATAAAGATGGGGGTCTCCCCATCTGTATTATTTCAGTGTCAAACTTGCTCAGTCACTTGCCTTTATATCTAGAGGCATGCAGCCTATTTAAAAAAAAAAAAAAAAAAACATCAAATCTGCTGGAGTAAGTACAGAGTCTTCTTTTGGGGGCAATAAGAATGTTCTAAAATTGTGACAATGTTTCCACAACTCCATGATACTCT